>JAMQGT020005584.1:147500-177260 GCA_024447675.2 Pterophyllum scalare
TTTATGAAATGGAAAATAATAAAGGGGTGGAAAGGCAGAAAACATGGTATTAGGAGGGAGGAAAGATAAGATGGCAGGAAAAGAATGAAATGGAGGGAGGAGAAAGAAAGAGAAGAGCGTTCATTTGTGGTGGCAGCCTGGCAGCCCAAAGGTGGCTCTTACTCTTTTCACTCTTTTCAGTAATCTGTTCCAGTTTCCAGGCCTGTTGCTCTCTTTTTGTACATTCATTGCTTCTGTGCATTTGATTCGTATGTGTTTTTTTCTTGTGTGCTTTTTCACGTTTGTCCCTGTATTGCGTCATTATGTTTTGTGCATGTGCGTTTTTACACTGCTGAAAGCTCTATGTGAGACAACTGAATTTCAGTACCTTACATTCACACTCCGTCTAAATCCAGATCACTGAGTACCCTTCATGAAATGGGTCACATCAACCGAACACATGCACAAGTTCAAAGTTAGAGATAGCCAGGTTGTCTCTTTAGGTCACCGCTACAGCATGGGTCAAGATTAAAGGCTTTCTGCTGGTGAGAACTGTTCATCCTGTGGCAGGGAAAAGAAGAGAGGAAGAGATGTGTGGAAGAGTTACTTTAAAGTCAGGACAATGGAGAGCTCCATAAGTCTGTCTGGATACCTGCTGGGGACAACGAACTAACGTCACTCGGCCTTTTTTTATTTATTTATTTTTATCACTGTTAGTAATACAAAGTTACAGTAGGTATCAAACAACATGTTGGCTGGCTGCATCTTATAATTACAGGTCACAGATAGTCCCCTAGAAAATTTTGGTTTTATTTGTCTCGGTTGTTAGATATTTATCTCCTAGATTTCTACCTTCCCTCCAATAAAGTGGAGCTAAATGGAGTTTGCTTGCGGTGCTCAGGGCGCTGACAAATGACATTTGTAAAATGAAAAGCACAGTCTCTTTCTAGCAGTGTGCTTGTAATTTACTAATAACAATTTTCATTGTGAGTGTAAGCATTGATGGATTATGTAGTAACACTGGGACATTGTTATACGGTGCTGTTTAATTATTTCTATTGCATGCTTTAATGTCTGCCAAAGAAACAGTTCATTGAAAGTGGTATTAAATAAGTTTTTTTGCATTAACTTATAATTGTGAAGTATAAAAGTTGATTGTGCCATATAATTGCTGTAGAATAATTGCATCATTATCCTTATGATAGGTTCCCTATAAGCTTCACTTTCACTCTGCAGTTTTGTCTGCCTCCAGGTATGAAGTCTTCTGGGATGAAGGCACAAATGACGAGTGTCTTCTGTTGGCACTGGAGGTGATGCTAACATATGTTCAGTCATCTGATTATTATATGAACATGCATCTGCTGTCACCATTTGAAGTGGTACCGTCATTTTGGGCTCCAAACCTCATTAGAACAAGTGCAGCTATGATTTTGACAGAATAACAAAACCACCAGATAAAAAATTGAGGAGAATTACAGCTTTATTCTTGCCTTATTCAGATTCTCACAGTTGAACTGCTTTGTGTTGCCACTAGAGGAGGTCAGCTAATCTTCTGAATGTGTATGTGTGTGTGCGTGCTGCGTGTTTGTCTGTGTAAGATTTACCTGCCAAGTTCCTCTCTTTATCTTTCTGTAGCATAAAAGAAAATGCAAAGTATGAGAGGGAAAATGCCCGCAGAGAGACAGTAGAGATCTGGAAAAAGAAGAAGAGGAGCGAGGTAAATAGAGATGGTAATAGAAGGGGAAAATGTGTTGATGTCAGTTATAAAGGGAATGCCCTGAGGTTGGTAGATCGGAAGAGAGCTTTAAGTGTCTGCGCTGACCACATGGGCTCAACATGTCTGTCAAACTTTTTTTTTCTCTCTCTCAAGTGTGTGGTTGTGTGTGTCAGGGGTTAGTAGTGCTGGTATAATCAGACTCTGATGCTACAGTGTGTCTCCACATGTGTGCACTTGTGTGCAGATTGCCACAATCCAGAAGAGCTGCCGGACATGCCAGTGGACTGTTGTACATTGCTACTAGATGAGGTTAACTACACCCGCACACATGTGTGTATAGGCTTGTGTGTGTGTAAGACAGGCAGCACTGCAGGGCATCACCTTGGCAGAGGTATTAAATCTTTTTCATCCTTGCCACAGGCTGTGGGGAGAACCTGGAGACAAATTTACTCACACATAAACACACACATGCACATAATTGCTTTGCAGAGCACATGCACACATGCTGAAACAGACTGAAACATTTTGTGTACTATGAGACATACAAGCTTATTCACATGCCCGGTCGCATTATTACAGTCGCACAGAGACACTGTCTAACACTCTAATGCTTTCTAACATAACATGCTTCCTAAGCTGTCACTATGTCAGTGAGTCATCCACTCTGACTCACACAGCCAGTTACTAGAATCCAACCTTCTTTGTGCATCATTTACAATATGAGGTGGGACATGGGTATCTGGTTAAAAAAAAAAAAAAAGTCTTCCTCGGTTGTTTATGTGGTTCTTCCTCGGATTTTATCAGCCTGCCCCCTGGTTATTTGTGCTGATCAGCATTGTAAACAGATCCACAGATGCTGTCATTGTTGGAAAGGCAGATACTGAATGCTGCTTTACTACAACAATAACTGTGTTGTTGTTTTCAGTTTATTCACTTGTAAAAGTTTACAAGAGCTGGTCTGGTATTCTGTTTAAAAATAGCAGTTTTGATTGTCTTCATTAATGCACGCTGCTTACAGGCATAACTATGCTGCATTCTGGCCCGGAAGAAGGCAACATGAATTGTGAATACAAGCAGCCAAAGTGAGTTTCCACCACAGGGTGGCTGGGCTCAGCCTTAGAGATAGGGTGAGGGGCTCAGAGAGCCGGAGGGATCTTGGAGTCGACCCGCTGCTCCTGCGTGATGAACAGAATCAGTCGAGGTGGTCTGGCCATCTGGTTAGGATGCTTCCAGGGTGCCTCCCTTTGTAGGTGTTCTGGGCAACGGCCAAATGAGAAGAGACCCCAAGGATGTCTGGAATATCCTGCTTAGCCTGGTGCAACCGCCACCCAACTTCAGCTAAGCTGAGATAATGGATGGATGGATGAACATTTTAAAAATTCATTTATATAACAATAGGTTCCATAATTTAGTGGATTACTTCAAATTACAGGTGCACAGTGATTTATGAAATTTTTAGCACATAGGTTAGCAGGGACAGGCTGGGGTTGAAATTCAGCCCGGGAGCTTGTTTCCTGAATGGCCTGGAAACCTCCCGAACCTCACAGCTCACAATGACCACCACGCCCCTGTAGGTTAGTCACTCACAGCAGCTGTTTCTTGGCTGTTTTCATACCATGGTTGTTTCTTCAGTCAGTGAATTTGGATGAGGATAAGTTGAATGAATGAGTCTCTTTTTCAGTGTGTTTTATCATTTCACCCAAGAGAAGAGACGTATTCACTCTGAATTCATCCTTGTCCTCATCCTTTAGTAGCTCTTTGATAGCATTGTTTAAATGTTTAGCATACAGTATACAGCACAGCAAACATATTATAATAATGAAGAAATTTGTATTTGCTACAGAGTGGTTGTAAAGGGAGATGCCAAGTCATTTTGAATACAAATGAATGTGTCTGGCAGTTTTGTATAGGTCAGACATTAGTGAAATATTATTAAATCTCATAAAAATCTTGGAAGGACACTTAAGTTAGGTGGGATTTAGTTGTATTTCTACAAGAAAAATGGCTAAAGACGTCACAAGCAATATGAGTTAGCTGATTTTTAAATCTCTGGACTCCATGAACATTGACATGGGTGGAAGATTTAAGGCACTGCGGCTACTCAGTGGTCAACAAAGTATTGATGGCCGTGTAAAACATGAATGTTTATAACGAGATGGTAGTAAAACCGTGCTCCTGTATTGTGTCAATTCTTGGATTACTGCTGAAGCTCTGTGTGTGAGTGATGGTGAGATGACATCACACTGCAAAGAAGCTTAGGAAGAGATTATGTCTCATATCCGCACATATCAAGATTATTCTCAGATATGCAAGTCACGTTATCTCAATGAACTGGCAGGTCTTTTGCAGAAGTTTTGCTTTAAAAAAAAAAAATATCAGAAACTTTAAAATAAGGTTGAGTCTTCTCTCCTGTTCTGTTTTCTTTAACTGTTTGTGCACATAAATCAGGACTCAATTATTGGATTCTAGCCTGGAGCAGTGGTTAAAATCTAACACTGAGGAAATGGCGCAGGCTCCTCCGGCATCCATAGGACTGTTCAAAGGGAAATTCCTCCATTCAAACCAGCTACAAGGAAGATGATTAATAGCTTGACTTTGATGCAATGGTATTTTTTAATTGCATTTATCGTGCAATATACAAATAAGAGAACTGTTTCAAAGTAAGCTGAGAGTAAAGTTGTATTGCACCAAAATAAAATGAAGTTTAATCCTAAATGCGATTCAGCAGTCATGACAAACAATCACAACTTTCACTTTGCTTTAATCCGTTTCTGTGTTTTCACTATGCATATTAAAGACTGTTTAATGAGACAAACATTATGAGTGTCAAGTGTACACAGCTGTGCTAATAAATGCTGGATAAAGGCTTAGGATTTGGACGTTTGCTGAGGATTCGCTAGGTCTTTAGCCAAATATCTGTTAATTTGAGATAAAAGTGCACATTTGTGTAGGGCAAAAATAATGAATTTGTTTCTGTGTATTTTTTCATATATTTGTTCATTAATTAGAATCCTTGTTAGCTGTCATGGAGTAAAATAATATATTAATACATTTTAGATTTTATTTGGAAAGAATGAGCTTGTTAGTATTTTCTCAAATATGCATGCACACTCACAGCCTGAATCCCTAGATATAGGATGTGGGTGCTGAACTCACTAAACTGAAATGGAACATCTCCCTCTCTCCCTTTCTCTCTCTCTGTCTCTCTCTGTCTCTCTCTCACACACACACACACACACACACACACACACACATACACACACAAATGCCAACAGCCAGTCTCAGGAGCCAAAACACTGATGGATTTTAAGGATTTTCCATCAACTGAGCTTCCTGAGCTTCCTCCTACGCTTAGATGCTGCTGTGTTTGTGTATGCTTGTGTGAAGCTTGACAGTTTGTTGGTATTATTTGGAGCAGTAGTGGAACCAAGTCGCATTGTTGCAGGGTCCGTTAGGAATACATGTCCTTACCAGCGCGTGCGCACACACGCGCGCGCTCACGCTCATTCCCACACCGCCCTTGCTAAGTGAAACGGCAAGAAGTTCATTAATAAATTTAAGGGACCGCTGACATATTGAGAAATATTCTTACAGTTACTGTAGGTCCACAGGTTTCCTCTTTTTTTCTTTTTCTTTTGGTCATTTGGCCTCTGTACACCACCACAGCTGATTTTTAAATCAAACAGTCAAGATGGGAAGTGCAGACTATTTGTTTGTTTAGGAATTACAGCAATTTAGTGATAAAAGATCCGGACTTGATTCCAAGTGTTAAACGTGCATTTTGGTAGCCGAGCAACTCCCAAGATGAGGCCCAAAGAGACGTTGATGCAGGTGAAGTGGGGAGTCGGTCCTCCTTTAAAAAAACAACCTCACAGGTCGGTTTTGGTTTTACGACCAAACTAAAATTAAGCGACCTCTAGCAGACATGTGAGGGCGTGTTCGGTTTTCTCCAGCAAATCCTGAAGAAATATGTAAATATGGATTTTTCTCACATTTCTGGAAAATCTATGGGGACTAAATGGCATTAGATGTCACAGGATAAAATAATCCTACGAGAGAGACGTGCCACAGAAAAAAAGAAATAAATACAAAAACACCGACAGCATAAACACGTAGCAGAGACGAGGCCTAGCATGCGCTGATCGGATAGATTCCTATGTCAAGACTTCTGTCAATCAAAGCAACTTAACTCAAATATCCTGGTAGATGAGTTATTAAAAAAGAAAAATCACACTTCCTAGAGTTATGAAGGAGAAAACTAGAGGGTCAAACCATGTTTGTGTGCCTAGCTGTTAACATGCTTTTTAATACTGTGAAGTCAGACATTTTAACATGGAAGTTGAGTTATAGATAGACAGATAGATAGGAGACTTTATTATCATTATATGTAAACATATAACGAAAAGTTATAACTCACTTATGGACCCAGCCTCAAGTGGCCACTAGAGTAACTGCAGTTTTGGCACTATTTATGACAGGCAAACACATTTACAGTTGTTACATGTTACTCAGTGCAAGAAAGATTAAAAGGTGATTAAGACAACATTGCAGATAGTTTCTACCTGCTGGGTTTCCTCCTGTGTTATCAAAGCTCACCTCTCTGCCTTTCTTCTCTGTTGCTATTTTTTCTCTTAGCATCTGTTTTTTCTCGCCTTATGTCTTCTTCCTCTACTTTTCTCATTTCCTTTCATCTCCCTTTTCTCTTTAGTCCCTCTTTTCATTTAGTCTCATTTCCTCTTTTCTTGTCGCCGCCTGTCATTTCCTTTACTTAACTTCTTTCTCTTCTTTTCTCACCTTTAAAAAAAAAAACATAAATCTACGTCCGTATTATAATTTCCTCTCACGCAAAGGCAGCGGTTAAAAAGGGAGGAGACACGGTCTTTGTATATTTTTGTATGCTGAGCTGCCGTTGATGCCCGGTAGATCCCATTATGTACAAAAAAGAAAAATGGCAGCGCTTGGTTGCAAGCCACCACAGAGCCTTTGACAGTGTGATGGCACTGGTGCTAAACGCTGTTAAAAATGGTGATTTGGCACAAATAATTACAAAGTGTCCCAGTAAAGCACTCAGCTGAATGAATTGCACACACTTTGAATAAGGTAACCATTTTTTAAATAAGTTTGCATCATTAATATTTGGCATTTTACTGCTTGTTGGAGTGCTAATGTGGGAAGTCCCGGAAACAGACGCTGCTAAATCAAATGAACAGATATTGCACTGATGTCAACTTTGTGTAAAAAAATAAATGAATAAGTAAATAATTTGATAAATGCAAGTAAAATGTGAGCATGAATTTTAACCAAACATATTGATGCACAGTGCAATATTAGGCCACCCTATCCTCAATTAAGTGCCCAGGTGCATCTCTGCACTCACTGCAAGTTGAATATCTCTCATTTTTATTTGAACCACACCTGACGTCTATAAAATTCAGATTGCTCTTTTTAATTTTCTGGATACTTGTTGAATGTGTTTAATCAGGTACTCATATCAGATGATTTAGAGAAGCAAAAGGTTACAACAGCCACTGGCTAAAGGCCTGTGTTATTTACTCATGAGAATAATGTAGTCGTTCTCTGGATGAACAGTGAGGAAAGAAAGCTTCCGAGGACACTGACTGACAAACTCAGTGAGATACTGGGAAGAGATTGTGAGTGAAAAGGGGAACTTAGTCCTGAGAGAGGCAGATATGTGAATGCAAACACTGAACAACTTATCTCCAAGCGGAAGGAGATAGGGACAGGAAGACAGACAGTGTGTAAGAGACAAAATCAGATTGGTGGAAAGAAAAAGGGGAGACAAATCCTGATGAGGGCAGCCAGAGCAATATAAAACAGATTTAAAAAGACAGAACTATAAGAGTTTGTGATAAATGAAAAGAAGGGTAGCTAATCAGTGAGGCATGTTGCTAATGTGCGCTGTGTTTCTGTGGTGTGTAGCAGTGTTCATATGCGTATATGTGTCTGAGCTCCCACATGCATGTGTGCTCATGTATATTTTTAGCTCTGATGATGAAGCTCAGTGCATCTGGTACCCCTAGCCCTAGGGAGGCCAGAGGAGCTCCACACACTCTCTCACACGTACTATCTTACTTTATTTCTCGCACTCTCAGCCTTATGATTATAATTATGACAAATACACATGCATACACCCACCAATGTGTAGCCTGCATGTACAATATAAACTTAAATGGATATTATTACACATGCAATGGATACAATCATGCATGCAAGGCATGCAGTAGTCTTCACAAAGTGCGGAAAATACAAGCACACACGCACACACACACATACACACACACACACACACACACACACACACACACACACACACACACACACACACACACACACACACAGCAAATGTCCCAGCTTCACCACGACAAAGCACTCTAAAGGTGGAGTCCTGTCTTTCTGTTTTTATCAATTTGTTGGTGGCCTTTTTGTCCTTTCTGGCCACCACAAGTGCTTTCGGTCTCTCTGTCTTCCAGAGAAACTACTTTCATCACAGCAAAATCACTGAAAGTTTTTTTGCAGGTTTGCATCAAGGTCATCTTCAGTATCAGTCATGCACTGGCTTTGGGTAGATCATTTATGAGGCAGTAGTTGTATTTTATGCTATGTTAAAAGACTGTGGGTGACTCAAGTTCTACAATATATGCCAAAAGTATTCCCATATTGAATTCAATCACTTTGTTATTGGAATCAATGTCATGATCACTTCCATGGTCAAAGGTGTATAGAATCAAGCACCGAGGCATGCAGACTGCTTCTACAAACATTTGTGAGAGAATGGGTCGCTTGCAGGATCAGTGAATTCCAGCGTGGTGCCATGACAGGATGTCACCTGTACAACAAGTCCAGTTGTGAAATTTCTTCAGTAGTAAATATTCCACAGTCAACTGTTATTGGGATTATAACAAAGTGGAGGCAACTGGGAATGACAGCAACTCAGCCACAAAGTGGTAGGCCACATAAAATCACAGAGCGGGGTCAGAGAACTTTCTGCAGAGTCAAACGCTACAGACCTCCAAACTTCACGTGGCCTTCAGATTAGCTCAAGAACAGTACATAGAGAGCTTCATGGAACGGGTTTCCCTAGCCGAGTTTCCAAGCCAGGTGCAATGCAAAGTGTTGGATGCAGTGGTGTAAAGCACACCGCCACTGGACTCTAGAGCAGTGGAGACATGTTCTCAGGACTGACAAATCGTGCTTCTCTGTCTGGCAATCCAGTGGGTAAGTTTTGGTTTCTTGGTTGCCAGGAGAACTTGTCTTGGAGAATTATGGTGTTGGGTTGTCCTTCAGGAGTTGGGCTCGGCCCCTTAGTTCCCGTGAAAGGAACTCATAATGCTTCAGCATACCAAGACATTTTGGACAAGTTCATGCTCCCAACTTTGTGGGAACAGTTCGGGGATGGTCCCTTCCTGTTCCAGTATGACTGCACACCAGTGTGCAAAGCAGGTCCATATAGACACGGATGAGGGAGTTTGGTATATAAACATCTGTATAGTATTGGTCTCACTGCTACAGAACACTGTAAAAACAGCTACATCACACAGCACACATTCATTACATATGTTCACTCCAAAGATGGCAACTTATATTGGAAAGAAACTAACATTACTGCTCAGTGTTTTACAGTTCGTACTGAAACTGCAGTTTGTGGCAGTGACAGGGAACGGCTCTCATCGTACAGAAAATGTAAGAGTGCAGTATTTCTTGTCAGCTGACAAGAAATACTGCAGTTTCTCTAAGAGTGTCTCTTTCGCTTCTACTTTTCCTCTGCTCTTCTGTCCTGAGTTGTTCCACCTTCACCTCGGCTCCTCTCAGCTTTAGCTGTTAGCATCATCCCAAAGGAGACACTGAGAGAGAGATGGGAAGAAGTGGTGTTTGTGGGGAGTGTTGGTGTAAAAAGCAAACTGTCCCTGAGTGGTCCACACATCTACACACGCACACACACACACACACGCAATATTGTATGTGTGCTTATTACACTCTTTTCCCATTGTGCTCCTGGTCACCTGGGCTTTGAATAGAGCAATGATGTGACCTTCACACCGTAGCTTTCCAACTAAAAATTACAATGGGCCCTGGACCTTTTGTAAAAAAAACCCAGAATAGAGTTTTTTTGGGGAATGATGTCCGAAAAAAAATGCTTATGTTTTTGACTTTTAAGAATAACCACTTGACCTTTAGGTTATCAGAAATTTATGCTACTCAGTAAAAACAATCAGACAAAAAAATTGGTCAAAGCCTTAACTGCTGATTTTTCCTAACTAATGTTTTAAAATTATTTCAATATTTTGGATAAAATACCAATTACCTGAGCCGTAGCTTATCACTTCAGTATCCATCCATGCATCCACGAAGCAGTGTTGGCTCATTAAAAACGCTGGTCTATGGGGCTTCAGTGATCCACTTTTATGTTCACTGAAGCACAATTTGTTGCTAAGCCAGCAAACCACCTACAGACTGTGGTTTGGCAATTCTAGCTCATTAAACTCGTTCAGTTCTGCGGCACAAAACTAACTCTGCAGGACAGCCCTGTTTCATGTAACCAACGCAGACTACCGCTTCTCTTTTCGCATATAAATTTCCATGTTCAAT
Source organism: Pterophyllum scalare (assembly GCA_024447675.2). Classification (NCBI taxonomy): domain Eukaryota; kingdom Metazoa; phylum Chordata; class Actinopteri; order Cichliformes; family Cichlidae; genus Pterophyllum; species Pterophyllum scalare. The sequence goes on from JAMQGT020005584.1 coordinate 157,804, forward strand.
TTACTCTTTGATTTCGTGAGTTCCTGTTTGTTACTTGTCCGCGATGGTTTTGAGCTGGAGAGTGCTCTCTGAATGAAATAACCCCCCAGGTTTATTTCATTCGGTTGTGTGCTGTCCGTAGATTGTTGTTTGCTCGTTCCAGTTTCTAAAGTAATTTTTTTTTTTAAAGAAAATCCTAATTACCCTGTACTACCATTGTCATACTTCATGCAAACTTCAGAAAAAGTGTTGCCACGTTTTGTCTGAGTAAATTTTAGTTACCTTAAATTCTTGGCAGACACACTGTAATCACAGCACCCTGGGATCAAATGCTGCCCTTGGGTCAGATTTCACGCGTGGCACAGACATATTCAAAAGAAGTCGTTTGGCTCAAGCCACAGAAACATTGAACGCCAAGAAATAACAAAACTCTTTAAAGAGCAATAAAGTGGCTGGAGGGTTGGCAGGTTTGTCAGCCAGGGGACCACGATCCATGTCAGGCTTGGGCACCAAAAAATATTATATATGTGTTTAAATGTGATGCTAGTGGGTCCTTTTAAACCTTTTGTGTTTGTGTATGTGTCTCACCTTACGTGTACTTCTGAGGTGCCAGCATCTTTGACAGAATACCAGTATTTGACCTCCTCTGGAATGAGGACGGGCTGGTAATTGACAAAGCAACAAATCTAATCTTCACATGTGATGGAAGTCCATATAGAATATCCACGTGCAGTTACTTGATACTCCTGTGTGTGTGTGTGTGTGTGTGTGTGTGTGTGTGTGTGAACGTGTTTATCCAAACATTTCCTTCCAGTTTCTCTCAGTCTGTATCTGTATCGCGCCACATCTCAATGTGTCTGTGTGTTCACGTTTGTCAGTCTGTCTGTTTAGATGGATGTCTCAGCTGGCATAGCAGAGCAACATCACAGACGAGTCAGACAGGGCTGAGCTCGCTTTGACAGAGGGAGACGGATGAGGGTGGGGAGGGAGAAAAACTGCTGAACAGGATGCTGCCCTAAAAATGAAATCATTAGTATTTCTGATTTTTAAAAGATAATGATAAATCTGAGATGTCATATCATATTAACAAAAGTATATTGGTGAATGATACGAACTATATATATATATATATATATATATATATATATATATATATATATATATATATATATATATATATATATATATATACATAATTTAAAAAAAATGTTATTCATGATAATACTTCAGGCTACACATTGTCACACACTTCTTGCAGCCCTAGAAATATGACTTTCTGTTGCATGTTTGCTCAACTCCTGCTGCTCTTTGGATTCACCCCTCAGAGAATGTACTGGGAAAAGTAATTTTGCTTTTTCTCTGCTGTCAGAAGTTATAAAATAATATCCAGTAACTACCTTACGGATACAAGGATTTCTTTTTAAAATATACCATCCTGTTTGCAGCCTAATGTTTAAAACACTCTTGTGTGCACTAGTGAAAGGGAGATGATAGATGCACATGATAAATGCAAGAGACCCCTACAGTGCCTCCCACTTAAAGACAAGGACTTAAATTTCTCCTCAGGGGTTAAATTAATGTACATTTAAGTAACAAACTATGTAAATAAATATCGCCAAGAGTATTTGCTTGCTGAGGGCAAAACTGTGCCTTAGTTCTATATTTAGCAGTTTTCCATTAAAGTGCTGATTATTATGCAACAAAAGATTTTTTTTTCTTTTACTAAAAGCAAGAAAAATGCTTGAGAGTGAAGGGCAAAAAAGCTTTGTACTGTTCACTGAGCTCACAGGGGAATCCATTTAGAAAACCTAACATATACACTGACAACACATACTGAGTTCAAATTTCCCAAATACACATGCGATTTTTCTCTGAGCTCCAGCCTCCTTATCCCAGTGTTCCTCCTCCCCACCCATACATTACATCAGCTCTGGGAGGAGTGCCTGGTCCAATCTGGACCTCATATGGTGCATGTGTGTGCGTGTGTGTGTGTGTGTGAGACAGTGAAAGCAGAAGAGGTGAGAGGAAGAAAGGAGAGGCTAAGAGCCAGATTTTAGCAAAACAGAGAAGATCTTTTGGAAGGTATTATTTTACTTTGCAACATCACTGCGAGATTAGCTGAACCTCCAAAAAGCACACAAAAATATCACCGCGGCTTTACAAACAAGCACGTCCAGAAGTAATCGTTTTTCTTTCTGACACAGTGCTGCCTTTGGGCTTCATGCCTGAGAGGTTCAGAGAAATCCCTGGTTGTTTAAAAAGAAATAACAAAAATATGTTTGTATACAAATGAACAGCACAAATGCATGAATGACGACTCTGGTGAACACCCACGGAGTAAATGCTAAAAGAGGAATGGGCCCTGCTTATAGTGATATAGCAGATTCTGATGTATTTTTCTAGCACAAGTGTCTTGTAAGCCTGTTTGAGAGATGCATTCTAAAAGCTAATAATTCCAGAGGGGACTCTTTGGAAGTTTAAATGGAATAAATGCGTCTCATGGATCACTAAGGAATTGCTAAGGTCCAGGCTTATTTAAAAATGGGGACCAAGGGACTGCTGTGGAGCTCACGGTAAAAATCTGATAACAGCTTCTCACAGCCACTTAACTGCACCAAACTGATTTCTACGGAAAACCCTGGGATCAGTGTTTACCTTCAAAATTTGTTTACAGGATACTGTATAGTAATGAAAACAATGATTCCAGAGGGATTTATGTTACAGTAATTGCCCTGTTTCTAATCTGGACAGTGTGGTATTTGCTCTTATTTAAAATGTAAAACTAATCATTTAGATTTAGTTTATTAAGAGTACAGGACCAGTGTGCTGTTGCTGCTCACCTGTTTGATCTTTACCAAAGGTGCTGCAGGAGCCTGCATTCAAATCTCTTTCCTGTCTTATCAAACGAAAGCTAAAAATGCCCCCAGACGTTTATTTTAAACTACAGGGCTTAAAGCATGAACCCAGTGTAACAGAAGTCAGTGCACCCCTTCACTACTGTGATTCAAAACTTTTGAATTGTGTTGTGGTGACAGAGTTAAAATGCCAAAATGGGTTGCATCACTTAGTGAGCAAAATAAATAAATAAATAAAGTGTTCTGAATGTGTTCTATTAGGTTCAAGTCGTGTGAGATACTCAGCCAAGGCACAGTTTGCACTGTTTACTCCTCTTCTGCCGGGCTTCTGGAGACTGAGAATCATCATGTCAGCCAGTATTTTGGTATATTCACAGGCATTTATGGTGCCATCTATAAACGTCATTTGCGACACCTTTTGCACTTAGCCCCACATCCTCGCACTCCACCTCCATGCTTCACTGTTTTTTTTTTTCCCCTTTGGCCACCATCCACAAAGGTCCTTCACACTGTCTGAGCTGTCACAAAAAACCTCAGATTTCAATTGATAACCCCTGTGCCAAGTCTGAAGCACTTGCCTGTCTGCTTTTCAGTGGTATATTGTGCAAGTGTCTGTGGCGTCATTCTAGGAGGACATACTGTTGCTTCGATTAGAGAAACTATGGCTCGTCCCCTGCCTCCTGACTATAGCTGTGCTTGGACAGATTTTTAGGTGTCAGTAATCTCCCTGCATCTTAGTGAAGTGCCACACTCAGTTCCTCTGGCAGTTTCCACATGAACTGGTGACATAGGCATGCACCTGAGGATGTTTCATTTTTGTTTTTAAATAGTTTGCTTGCAATTAGATTGCAATTTTCCATTGTGTGTTTCAGTAATTATAAGTATATTCTCTATTTTCAGAGTTTCTTCATTGGGGTCTATATTTAGAATATTTATATTTGATTGCTCATAAGAAGAAATAGTCTACTAATCTTATACAATTTTGAGTTGTTCCATTTAAGTAACAGTAGTTTATACAAAGTTATATGCCCCCCCTTTCCAACAAATCTATGAAATGACAAACAACCCCCCCCAAAAAACTTGCACATAAATATTTTTGTAGGTATGAAACTGAGATTAACCAGTGTATGTATACAACTCAAGAGCACTGCTCCAGATGCAAAATGACTTTCTCTCATCAGAAAGCTAGAATTTGACCCCAAAGAGGGCGGTTCCTGGGTGCAAATGGGGCTGATCAGCGCTGTGAGTGACAAAGCTGAAATAGAGAGAAGGGCTCATACTGTATTTATGCTTTCCAGTTCCTTCACTGGTGGAGAAATATCTTCTCACTGTAAAAGTACATTACATATGACGGACTTTTACATATGATGCTCATTTTTCAGATCATTAGATAGAAGACTAAGAATGTACAACTCAGAGGTAAGGTGAGGTTTTGAAACACTTGTGATTTGCTTTTTAGTAGTTAACACGTCTTGACGGGAAGTTGATATGGATGAGGTTATGTATTTTTTTTATTCATAAACTGGGGGGTGTTTGTGTGTTTGTGTGCACGCGATATGTTTGTGATGAGCTATAATTGGATAGACTGTTTGATTTGTGGTGGCTGGATGGCTGAGAGGAAGTCCCTTTCATCTTTTCATCACTCATCTGGCACATCTCTCTCCTCTTATATTGTCTGTCACTCTTTTGTTTTCCTTTCACTTTGTTTCTCCCCTTTCTATCACCCCCTTCACTCTCCCATCTACCTCTCTCTCTTTCCATTGTGTTCTTTCTCTCTTCTTCCTTTCCCTCCCTCTCACTCACTTCTCTCCTCATTCCCCCACTCTCTCTCTCTCTCTCTTTCTCGCTCTCGCTGAAGCTTGGCTATGTGGGCGCGAGCCTGTCAAAACCTACTGTGTGTTTGTGTGTGTTTATGCATGTGTGTTTGAACAAATGTGTCAGCATGCCTTTTTGCTTTACGTGTGCATCTGTGTGTTTGTGTTTGTTGTGCATGTGCAGTTTGGTTTTGGTGATCTTTGCTTTTGTTCTCTGTAAGTATGTCAGCATGCATTTATTTCTCAGGTTTGGTCTGTCTGCTGATGCTTATTATATGCAAGTCTGTGGGTGAGTGTATATATATATATATATATATATATATATATATATATATATATATATATATATATATAATATATATGAGAAAAAGACAAAAAAAAAGCAACATGCACTTTTTCCCTTTTTTAGCTTCCCTGCTCCACCTGGTTTGAAAAATAATAACTAAAATTTATTTTAAAAATAAACACCTTTTCCCCTCCTTTGCCTGGAGAGGGGAAAGGGATGAGTTAGCATGTTTGATTATCGATTTCTCTCTCAAAGCTTTGATTTGACCACACATAATCACTGGATTCTCACGTGCTTGCGCTTACTGGTACACGTGCACAAATACACAAAAACAGCTTTGAGATTTTCTTAGCTGCATGTTCACCTTTTCAAACAGAGACAAGTCAAGAATGTCCCATCAAGTGCTTCTCACCCGACTCCCTACTGCCTCCTCCTCCTCACTGTGGTGGAACACTTTCTAAGAAGCAATTTTCACTTGACATAAGAGTGCTTTGCCCTTGTGAGAAGTTATTTTATTTAAATACATGTATGATTTTTCTGTTTTAGATCAGACCCTTTCAACCTTTACAGCCCTAAAAAATCACAGGATACCCAGTGGGGACATATCATGCACACTTGCAGGCCTATTTTCTTTTGAGGCTCTCTGCATATTTTTAAATAATTTGGTCCATAATGCAGCTCCTCAGTCCAACATCTGTCTGAAACAAGTCATTTTAAGTAACTCCTGCCCTTAAAGTCCCTGTATTAAATCCAAGCTGCATCTGCTACTGTATATTCAAAATAAAACTGACATTAACCTATAATATGCAGTTTTGATTAGAGATATGTTAAAATATATATATTTTTTTGCATTTTAGAAAGTGACCAATAAGGAAACGTGTTGTATTTTATATTTCTCACAGCTATCTTATATCTATAAGACTTCAGGTTATTCTTTTCAGCCTTACACTTTTGCAGCTGTTATTAGTTAATTTTCCATGTCTGTTTTTATTTCCCAGTGGTGTAAAACAAATACACAAAACAAACAGACAACAACAAAGACAAAAGTCTCTGGGGCTCGAAGGCCTTTTCTGATTAGCCAGTGTCTGGAAGCTGCCCCTTTAAGATTTCCATTAGGCCATTAGTTATGAAACAAATAACAGTGATATTTAAGTCTAAATTATTCTTGTTTTTACTCGAAATGTCAAATTAAATACATATATCACAGCATAAACCTGTGGAGGTTTATGTGGAGCGCACAAAGAACCTTTAGTCATTAGCATTAGCTGGTGGTGATTTACAGCTAAAGGGGCAATAAAAAAGTGTCACAGCAGAGCTTGTTTTTGACTTTCAGGATTTTTTTTAATCTCAAGTATGCAAAATAAACACACAACTTACAAAAAAAACTGGGCACACCGGGTCTATGCTGCATAAACTGCAGAAAAGAAAATTCTGAATGGCTGACCGAAGCAAACTCTGCCACATGTCAACAATACTTCGAGTCAGTAAAGTATCTGTAAAGTTTAAATATCTTTGTACAAAAGACTAACTGATAATGGTACACGTGCTTATACTGAGGGCACAGCATATCTGCACGCTGCTTAACTAACTGTAACTATAATGGTACAGACAAGCAACCACTCTGGTAGAAATCCATTAGTATTTAAGTGCAGCTGTGTTTTGTAATATTGTCATTTGCATTCTACTAAATTTGTATTTGTTTGACACTGGTCTTCTCTATAACTCCTGAGTTGCTGAGTCAGCTGAGCAGACTGTAGGAACTTGACGCCCTCAGTAAGTTTCTGTCTGCACTCCAAAAATCTGTGACAGTCATGTTCTGCTCTCAGCTGCCATCTTTAATAAGGACTCCAGTTGTTCAAACATATCTGCCTGTCAGTATCACTCAGCATAGGCACATACATTCAGCCAGCAAGCCATACCACTAAGCTAACCCTTTGCTAGCTGTTTACACATAAGCTCCCTCTCCTCTGGTCCTTATCACCCTTTAGGTCAACTTAAATGAACAATTTTCTCAGTATTGTTATGGCAACTTTATGAGTGTAGTTTATTAGGATAGTAAAATCACCAAGTGAGAACTTTTATATGGCTCAAAACACAGCAGTTGCTCTCACAGACGGATATTTAATGTTTTAATATATTTTTACCTACAAGTACCACTAATGTACTCCCCTGACGTAAGCATGGCAGCAAAATCATGAGTGTGCCTACAAAGTGGTGTAGTAATATCGTAAGCTAATAACTATGACACAGGCATTGCTGCATTACTTCAGTATTTTATAAAATGACCTTATATGCGTTTCACGATGAAGGAACTCAAAAGCTCAAGAATACAGGCCAACGATTTCAGACCATAATGCCTCAACTCTTAATTGAATTATTTTGTAAATCATGCTTACAAGCCAGTATCCTAGAGTTCAGTGTCCCCTTAAGGCTGGACTTCAGTTCAGTTTCTTAGCAAGATGTTTAATAGTAAAGCTGCCCCACCATGCAAAATATAGCTAGGATATATTTTTTTATTTCTTTTTATAGAGACAGGTTTACAGTAGTTGAGTTATCGTGAAAGTGCGACTGGAAAGTGGGGCTTTGCCACATGTGGTTAATGCTGATAAACATCTATTAAAATCCAAATCATGATCTTTCCCTGAACTTGACCGAGCAGTTTTAAGGTCAGTAAGTCAATGAAGTCAACAGAGGGAAAACAGGAGTGTAAAAAATAAAAATAAACACATACAAAACTAGATCAAAAAACAATCGAGAATAATAAGCAGGATGGAGGTTAATAAAACTAAACAGCAACTAAAAACAAAACAAAAGCTAAAAATAATACAAAAGCAAGGCTAAAAATAAAATGATACCACATGGGACATGAACCTGGTTCCTCCATGAAAGCCCTGGGAGTGCCCACCCACCCCCCACCCCCCTCCAGATTTTGCTTGTCTTTGTATCTGAGATGAGAAACTTCACAGACCTCTGACACTGACACAGGCTGACAGAGAAGAGTTTGTTTTTTTTAAAATCTATGCATGTCATATTTTATAACATTATCATAAAAAAGTAATGTGGACAACCATATTCATTGCCTGGACTGCTGTGAGACTGTTGTTTCTTGGTTACTAGTGGTTTGGAAAATCTGTTGGTTTCAATGCCGCTCCTGCCTGTGATCCCTTTAAACATAAACATCAAGTCACGGGCAACTCGCCATTATGAAAATTGTTAAATTGCATTACAGTACGTATATAGGGAGGATAAACACGCACACATATATACAGAGAGAGACAGGGACATTACCAATAACCACGTGACACTAACTTGTCTGCCTTTTTGCATGTGTGACAATCGTGGTGCCAAGGATCAAGTGAATATTCCCAATCAGTTGTAAGTGGTTGGTAGAATCTGATGGCTGTTGCTGGGAAAATAACTGCTAAAGCCCCAGCCACATAGGCCTACAGGGTGGTCAGTAACCCCCTGGTAACCACCTGTTACTAGAGAAAAATGTGTGTTCCCCAAGCAGTTGGCAAAAGCCTCCTTGTGATTGCTTTGGTCGTCAGCATATTGCTATGGTTGTAGTTTGAATGGCCAGCTACTCTCTGAGCTATAGTGAAACTGGGAAAAGTGTGACACAAATTGGAAGTGGAGACTGTTGCACCCTTTGAAACATGTTGGCTGCAGTGCTGAGGCACAGCCTTCTCCATTTCAAGTTTGTGTCTCATTTTATCAAATTGTCCAACCAATAATTAGTGAAGATAGTTAGCGAGTATTTGCAGACAAACGTGAAAAACTACAGGCAACCATGGCAATCTGCTAGCAACCAAAGCAATCAATAGGAGGTTTTTGGTGCAGCATCGTCTTTGCAACCAATTTCACCCAGCAACCTCCAGGAATTGGGAATATGTATGTTTCCCTGGCAACTCTCTCTGTGTGTGTGTGTGTGTGTGTGTGTGTGTGTGTGTGTGTGTGTGTTGCAATAAAATGCAGTCTAACACAGCACCATCACTAACTTAATGGCCATTTTCTTCCACAGAACAGAGACAATAGGGACACTTAAACAAGTTGTCTAATCAGAATGAAGCTAAGTCAAGTGAAGTAGCTCTCATTGCTGAGCACTTACACTCCTGGTTTTTATTCTTATTACTCTCCATGTTATTTTACTCCTTAAATACTTACCACAATGGAATGAATCCATTTACTCAATTCAAACTGTCTAAAACCTTGAGCGCTGAAGAGTCCAGTTTTGGGTAAACAGGGCAAAATAAATCAATCATCCATCCATCCATCCATCCATTCATCTTCTTATTCTCTTATCCAGTTCTAGGTCGTGGGGGCTGGAGCCTTTCACAGCTGTCACAGGAGGACAGTCACTAGTAGCCAAAGAAAACTATGAATCTTATTTGTTGAAATCAAGCTTCATTTATATTAATATTTCAGCATGCAATATGTTGCATAATGCTGTACTGTCACATGGTCAGAAAGAAAACTGGAAACGAGAGCAAGAGCAGACACAGCAGTTAAAGTCTGGTGGGATATGATTCTAATCCAGTGGGGATACAGAAGTCACTTTGGCTACTATCTTTAGGCAAAGAAGTCACATTTTTAACAGTGTTCAGACTGAACACCTGCTACACATGAACTCATCCAGAAGATAGGTTGTTTGGAAAGCTCAGGCTGAGCGCTTTTGAACTGCTACAAAAATGGATGTGGTTAGTAGTGAATGTTCTAAAGTACATCCTGAAATTATAATTACTTAGCTCTCTTCCATGTCCTTTCCTCCCCTGGCTGAATAAGTGGCTGAGCTCTTACATTAGAGCAGGCAGTGAGAGGATTCATTTCGCAAACAAAAAAACCTCGTGACCTTCTCTCCACCTCTCACCATGCCTTCCTCTGTCACCGCACCATTCAGACTCTCATCCCTCCTTTTCCTCCTCTGCTCTCATCTGGCTCTTACACTGTCTATTTGTCTCACTCTCTTCCTTTTTGGGGCTCTTGGATAACGTCGCTGAAGCAGTCGTGAATCAATTATATCTGTTTCACCCAACTCTCAGTGATCACTCGTTTCTTTTACTAAATCTGTTTATGTATGTTTGTATGTATGCAAACATATGACACATGTTGAATAGATTTCTAATTTGAGCAAACAGACCGCTTTCTAAAGGCAATAGTGAAGCTAAAAGTAGATGTACACACATGCATTGTTTTGCTTTTTATGCCATGGAGATCATGTTATCAACAGCTCAACAGGTACTAATGAATATAAAAAAATCTGTTCATATAAAAATAATTAAAAATAGAACTTGAGCTTGGATTATAAATGACAGCCTAAGCCACTTTGACATAATCATAAAATTAAAATAAAAAAAACCTTTGGAAATGTAGAATACTGCTAGTCTCTTACTAGATGGACAAATGTACCCAATAGCCAGTCTCGATAGCCAGGGATCAGTCCGCCAGGGCTGCCGCCCTTGGCCACCACCCAATAGACATTGCACCCGACCCCTACAACACCGCCTGTAGGTGGTGGGCCTACAGGAGGGTGGGCCCATGTCTTCTATTCGGGCTGTGCCTTGCCAGTTTTTGTCCTGGTTGTGGAACGCTGGACCAGCTCTTCATCCTCTTGAGGATGTTCGAGTGTGTGTGGGAGTTTGCCCATCCAGTCTACATGTGTTTTGTGGACTTGGAGAAGGCATTCAACTGTGTCCCTTGGTGTATCCTGTAGGAGGTGCTGCGGGAGTATGGGGTGTCTGGCCCGTTGTTACGGGCCATTCAGTCCCTGTACAACTGCAGCAAGAGCTTGGTCCATATTGCTGGCAATAAGTCGTTTCCTGTGGGTGTTAGATTTCACCAGGGCTGCCCTTTGTCACTGGTTCTGTTCATAATTTTTATGGACAGAATTTCTAGGCATAGCCAAGTGGCAGAAGGCTTTCGCCTTGGTGGCCTCAGAATGATACAGTCCTGTTGGCTTCCTGTAGCCTCCAGCTCGCAGTGGAACAGTTTGCAGCTGAGTGTGAAGCGGCTGGCATGAGAATCAGCACCTCTAAGTCTGAGGCCATGGTCCTCAGCCGGCTCAGGGATGAGTTGCTGCCCCGGGTGGAGGGGTTGATGTATCTCGGGGTCTTGTTCACGAGTGACAGGAGAAGGGAATGGGAGATCGACAGATGGATTGGGGCTGCCTCTGCAGTGAAGCGGACGCTGCTCCGGTCTGGTGAAGAGGGAGCTGAGCGTGAAAGCGAAGCTGTTGACTTACCGGTCAGTCTACGCCCCTACCCTCACCTATGGTCATGAGCTTTGGGTAGTGACCGAAAGAATGAGATCACGAATGCAAGCGGCAGAAATGAGCTTCCTCTGAAGGGTGGCTGGCCTCTCTCTTAGAGATGGGGCGAGGAGTGCAGCCATTCGGGAGGGGCTCAAATAGAGCTGCTGCTCCTCCACATTGAAAGGAGCCAGTTGAAGTGGTTCAGGCATCCGACTAGGAAGCCTCCTCGGCACCTCTTGGGTGAGGTGTTCCGAGCATGTCTGGAGGAAGCCCCGGGGCAAACCCAGGACACTCTTGGGAGATTATGCCTCTCAGCTGGCCTGGGAACACAGTGGAGGTGGCTGGGAAGAGGGAGTTCTGGGCTTCTCTGTTTAGGCTGATGCCCCCACGACCTGGCCCAAGATAAATGGGAAGAAAATGGATGGATGGATGGACAAACGTACTGGGCTACCTACATATTGCACCAACGGGAGCTACTCAGTCATAGAAACTCATAGCATGACGCTCCTGGTGCACAGTTTTTGCACAGATGTTAATGCCAGATGAGGTTTGGAACTCTGCAGAGGTTTGGCATCTTATTCGCACCTCAGCACTGAGTGACCCCACTCTATAACTTCACGTGGTCTGCCACTTTGCGGCTGAATTTCTGTGGTTCTTAAATGCTTCCACTTGGCAATAATACCACTTACAGCTGATCGTGGAATATGTAGGAGGAGGGAAGAAATTTCACGAGCTGACTTATTGCAACAATGACATCCTGTTGCAATACCACGTTCAAGCTCTTAAGAATGAGCCATTTTTTTTGCAAATGTCTGTAAAAGCCAAATGCATGACTAGGTACTTGATTTTATACACATTTTATATAGCAACGGGACTGAAAAGACCTGAATTCACAGCTGGCAGTTTGAAAGAGAGCTCAATGTCTGATCCAGCTGTATTAGAGATTCTCACATGCACAATTTTACTGACAGATCTCATGCTATTGCAGTATATTATAAGTTCTATATTTTAGATGAGTCAATTACATGTCATTTTCTTAAAATAAAACATAAGATGAAAATCCTGCAAGGATATGCCAGTATGAGGAAATAAAGAGAGCTGGTAAATTAATCCATGAGACTAACATAAATGACAGATGGGAAGTAGAAATGAAGTAGTGTCATTTACAAAGATTATGGATGTGTTGCTGGTTTGATTTGATTATGTAATCCTATTGCACTACACTCAAATTTGCATAAAAGTAATTCAAGAAAACACAGCACTGATTCACTCTTTCTCTATTGCCAGCTGTTTGAAATGTTACTTAAATTTTTGCTCAATCTTGGATGGCAACATGACAAAACTCAGCAGGGAGGTGAGAGCCAGAAAGGGAACGAGAAGCAGTAACAGAGAAGTGAAGTGGGAGGTAATTCCGTATAAATTTACTCTTGTGGAAAAAGAAAAGTCCATCAAGAAAAAAGGAGAGGGAATAGAAAAACTGATTAAACCCATTTTACGGCAAATGACAGCATGACAAGGAATCTGTCTGAGAAATCCAAGAACCTAACACAAGGAACTAGTGAGAGCAAGATCAGTTATATGCAGTGAATAAAAGTTATGATAAAAATCCCCTTAGACAACGGATAACTGAATTTCTTCAGGGAACTCTGTCTGTGGTGGCTTGACTTGTTGGCCTTAATATGCTATAACATTTTGCTCCTGCTATATAAACATGATACTTTTATTAAATTCAAAAAATGTCAGTGTTTACTATGTGTTTCATTTTAAACTGCTATTATTTTACATGCACAGTGCACTCTTGGATGATGAGCTACTATTACAGTGCAATGTTGCAGCACATGAGTGAAAATATCAATGCATTGCCAGAATGATCTGCTTTTGGTTATCTGGTTTCCTAATGAAAAACGCAAATAAAAGGACTATAAGTCTCCACAGCTTTACTAGCAATAAGAAGAGGAGATAGGAGTAGGAACATGCTTAAGAGCAAGCACGGATGTGTTCTTGCCACTTCTCTCCTGAATCACTGTTGCCTTTATTCAACCACAGCTAACGACTTACAGGTGCCACAAGTTAGAAAGCAAACTAATACACTTGGATATACTAAAATCAAATAATGTGCCTACAGTTTTTCTCCCACAAGAAGTCATAATGAGCTCAGGGAGTGAGTGAAATCTGCTCTAATACCACTGTCAAAGACAGAGGAGGGTGGATGTGCTCCTGTTAGGATGTGAGCAACCTGCTGCCACAGTTGCAGCCTTGTGGATGAACCTGACAACCTGAGATCGGGACGACAACCTGAGACTGCTGCGAACACTTGACATCACTACCTAGATAGCATTATGACATAAACAAGTGCAGTTTACAAGTGACATGTTGGTAGCACTTTCTATTCCAGCTCAGTAATGATGTGGTAATAGTGGGGCAATGAGGTGGAAACAATGCGGAAATAGCAAGTTATTACCACTTAATTACTAAAATATTATCCACGTAATAGCCAAGTAGCAACAGTGTTTTTAGCTGAGTAATTTTACACTGAACTTTATATAACTGGGTAATAACAGTCCATAAACTAAGAGTAATAGCAACTGTATTCCTATGTGGCAGAACCGGTTAGTAAAAGTATAGTAATATAATTGTAAAAATATGGTAATAAAACTAACAACGTTATGCTAGTAAAATAGTAACAGCTGCACATGAGCATTTTCATATACTGACTTTAAAGTGATAGCAACTTCATGATAATAAGCTAATATTGGTTGATGCATAAACATATTAGGATAGTACCAAACTATAATGCTTATATGAATCCTACCTTCTTTGCATTCTTCTTTGTTTTAAGGTAGTAGTGTAAATATTATGTGCTGTGGCTTATTTCCTGGAAACACCTGTGGTAGTATATTAGTATGAACCCCACTATAAACATATAATTACAGAGCTGTAAAATAAATTGCCTAAACGTTTTATTTTCTTTCCTGGAGTATTTAGACATATCACATTTACCTTTTAACAATAGTAATCAAAGAGATGCACAGAGGTCTCCATGAAAGAGGTCTTGATGCTTAGAATGTAGCATTGCTATTATGTATTAACATGCCACATGACATGTTGGTGGAACCTAAACATTATACATTACAGAGTTTACAATTTGTATTTCTCTTCAGTCTGGTGTTAAGCATTCACGAATTTGCTTGAAGCTTGCGTGTCACATTGAGTATTTCCATATCTTGCAAACGGGGACAGTTGCTTGTCAGATTATGTCATGCACTCATTGATGTATGAATGTGTTTTGCTGCAGATTCTCCACTTTTAGCTAAGCAAAAGGTTTGCATGGTTCATGGAAAGAACTATTGTCAGCGAACGTGTCTGAACTGCACTTTGAAGTAGTGCAAATTAAATTGCGTAATGAATTTATTTGATATTATAAAGATTAGATTTTCAGCATTTCTGCGGTTGATATAAATCTGAATATTGTTTATGTAAATAGAGATTGCTGACTACTTAATTGTATTCATTTAGTTTAGAGCAGTGTACAGACTGTCTAAAGACCCACAAACAGAACTCCAGCCTTTAAAGCTCTTACAAATCAAATGGTAGAAAGAAAAAAAGAAAATCTTCATTTTATGATGTGAGAGTATGGTTTAAGTTTACAGGTAAGGAGGGCTTTGTCAATACTTATACAGTAATAAATACTTAATAAACAATCGTCCTAATTGTGTTAAAAAAAAAAAGGGTTTTGGCTTGTAGCGGGAAGAGACACGAACATAGGAAAGCTTTTCTTGCTCACCAGTTGTTAAAACTGTGTCATCACCTGATTGTAACTCTTTCTTTTGTTAGGCAGTTAAGAACATAGTGTCACCACTGTTTCATGTATCATTCTCATGTAACTCTCTCTTTAAATTAGGCAATATTAACAGTGACTCACTATTATGACTGCTTTTAGTTCACAAATCCACATTCAAGAGACAGTATTTCAGGGTAGAATATGCTGTATAATTTGTCTCAACACACATTTTTCTCCAAATCATCACTCTGTTGTATATTACTTCTGACTTACTACAGGCCCATGCTGCCTTACTTCTGATTGACAGGCTATAAGCTGGAGGCGAGTGTTACATCTAATCGTTGTAGATGACTACAGGCTCTTGATAGATGTCACTCTGAATTATTGCACCCGAGGTGATGCAGCAGGGGAAAGATGTAGCAGAAAGACAGCATAGTGAAAGCAGTGATATAGATGCTTCAGGAACAAGAGACTGTATGTATTTCAGTTAAGACTGGTGTCTGTAACCAATCATGATTCATGTGTGTGTCTGTGTGTGCGTGTGTGCGCCAGTCAAATATCTCAAAACTCGCCTTGTCTACTCCTTTTTGCAATGCGATACAGTATATGGGCCACTGTTGACAGTTTATCAGGTTGCATTGCGTTAATCAGCTTATTTGCTGCTATCCAAAGGGGAGAGAGCGGGCCTTTTGTCCAATAACAGTGCTGGGAAATCACAACCGTACACACCACATTCCCATTCTTTTTTTCTGTCTCCTGCACTCTTTGCTTTTCTCTCAAGTTCTAACAGCTCAGCAATAGAGCAGCAGCTGTCTTAGTGCTTTTCAGCAGCAAGAGAGCTGCTGCTGAAGAGTAGATTTCCAACAGCACCTGAAAAGTAGATTTCGGAAGATGGATTGTGAAGAAATGGGATGGATGGGCAAAAAAAGGAAGGATATTGGCAAAATAAAAGGAACTAGAGAGGTAGAGTGAAGAGATACAGGAAGTGCTAAGAGTCCAAGATAGAAGGGTAAAGAGAGGGTAAGCCTTGATTGTGTGTGTGTGTGTGTGTGGGGGGGGGGGGGGGGGGGAAGAGGTGCAGATGTAGAGAAATGAGATGAAAAGCCTTTACAAGCCATATTAGCAAGTGCCTTGAAAGCCAAGTGGCAGCTTTTGTGCTCCTTTTTGAGCACACACTCACTCACTCACTCACACACACACACACGCACACGCACACACACACACACACACACATTAACCACGTTAGCCAGCTTTAATCACACAGCGTGATGGGGATTGCACGTATGTGTGCACGCTTCCACAAGGCCTCTTAATGTTGATAATAACGGACTCCTTTGCAGTAATAGATCTGTCATTCAGCACAATTAAAGAACCACACACACTTGTGTACATGCACTTTCAAGACCCTCATCTGTTTGCCTCTCCCCATATTGCACTGGCAGCATGCACACACATTGTAAAGCCAACACCATTGTGTCTTTTTAAAATCATCACATTTCCAAAGTGTGTGTTTGCAGCACTGTCACATTTCCTTTAATTGGCATAGTCAAATTACACACCCTGACACTTGCACATGCACATTTCTCTTGGAATTGTGCAAATGTAATGCTCGTATTGAGGATTAGGTCACAAGCTGTCACATTTTCTCCCGAGTTATAATTAAGGGTTATGTAATACACTACTGCCAGACACACTATTAGGCTCAGAAACTCACAAGAAGCATGCATATATAGGTAACCACACACTTGCATGCTTATGCATGGATACTCCACACACAATTGAAAGTAGATGCGCATGCGTTTTTGCATGCACATGTTGTTGAATGGAGAGCGGATGTAACGCACGCTGCCTCTGAACAAGAGAAGCTTGTGAATTATTGAGATGACGCCCTGAAACAAGTGATCACCCAGAGCCTTGCACACAAACACTAATTAAAAGGGAAAAAAAACACACACATGTATTGTAAGATGTACATCTTGTCCTTTAGTAAAACAAGCCCTCAGGTAACAGGGAAAACAAGCATGGGTTAACAGCTCAACAGTTGGCAGCTGTGCTAAAAGAGTTTCTTTTCAAATGATCCATTTGAAATTCAACACAATTAACTTGCATTACTCAACACAAATGTGTCACTGGAACACAAGTGGATGAAAATGTGGATATTGCATTAAAATGAATGCTTGCATTGACGATTCTATTGCTATTTAATGTGTTTATAGCATTTCAGATCAATTAAATGTTATAATGACAAATGTGCAATTTTTTTTTCAAAAACAAGGACCTCACCAACATGATAAAAACCCCATTTTCACTGGAACTGTGTAAAAAGAGTTAAAGATGGATAGTAAGATGGATGCACATGGAGATAAATATATAACATGCCTTTCAGCTACAGGGTGAGAAAGGCACAAATGGCTGGTCAGAGAACAAGAGTGAAATAGTGCAGAGGAAAAGAGATAGATGTATGAATAAATGGGATTTCGGTCTCAAGCCATGGGAATATCAGGGAAGGGGGGGGAGATGAAATGAGACAGACATGGAAATAGAAGCAGACATGGATAGATGATAATAGCTTTTTTCCCTCCAAACCATGGCAATGAAAGAGACTGGGAGATGAAAATGGATAGATAAATGATAATGTGACTTCTGCCTAGTTTTAATCCACGGAACTAAGCTTGATGTTTATTGGGTAACGACTGAAAGCTGCTCAGAGGGCCGTGCACGATGCTAAGCCTGAAGCTACATTAGCTGTTTACTGTACATTAAACCAAACCATTAATCTGCCAATTGCAAATTAATAAGCAGTCTTACAGTATGCTGCATGGATGTCCGTAATATCTAATGTAGACTAAATAAACTGTTTAAGCTAGTGCAACTGCTAACATAAAGTAATATCTAGTATCTCTATCTGGAACCTGTATAAGCCCAAAAGTTTGCTAAATTTTTTCCTTTGGTCAAGTTTTGGAGGTGAACGCATAGCTCTTCCACTGACCTTTTCTTCTAAGCTGTGGAATAAAACCCTTTTTTGATTGTCAGTGACCTTCCAGCTGCTCCAACTGTTTTCCACACCATATGCTCTGAGAAGAGACAGCAGAGTGTATAATAAATGCAGGAAATCACAAATTCTAAATAAATATATCTGTATATTAAGACCGTGCGGTCCTTTATTCATAAATTTTCAAGTTACGTGTTCGCTTGCTCTCTATCATAGAGGGTCTTTAGATATAATAAAGTGTGTGAGTGTACGTGTGAGAGATGTGGTGTGCTGAAATTAGAAAACTAAAAAATTGAATTGGTGGGGATTGTGCTTTGGCCCTTCCCGTGATCAGCTGGGTCAGGCCAGCCCCAGAATTCCGGATCCCCTGGACAGCATTCCGCGTTAGCTTTGCAGCTGGATCCAGGTTAGGGTACAGGTTGAAGCTGATTGTTAGGGCCACATAAAGCAGTAGTCATTTAGCGGTTATATTATTGATAATTTCACAATAACAATAGATGCCATACAGCCAAATGATCGTGATTAATTTAGGCCAATAACAATGATGCCATTAACCACGGGTAATATGGATAATTTCAGCGGTTATTGGATCATTTACGGCCAGGTTATGTCGGAACCATACAGCCGTTATGTAACGATAATTTAGGCCAGGGATGAACAATGATGCCATGTCAGGCCGGTTATCTGGATAATCACGCACGGTTATGTTGAGACCGTCAGGCGATGACGATCGTGCCATGTTAGGCAATGAAAGTGGTGGTCAGGCCAATGACCAGGATGATTAATGTAGCCAGATGACGGTGTTTAGGTTTAGGGGCAGGGTGATACTGGATTGGTTAAGGCCGGGTTATGGATGATGTGCGCAATATGACGATCATCCATACAGCCAAATAACAATGATAATGGCCGCGATGACGATGATGCCGTGGGCCAGGGATGAACAATGATGATTACAGCGATGACGATGATGCCATTTTCACCACGGTTATGTTAATTGCAGTGTCGCAATGACTGATGGTACAGTTCGGCCAATAACAATAATGCATGGCTATTGGATGATTTACGGCCAGGTTATATGGGATTAGTCAGCCCGAATGACAGTAATTATCATGGCAGGCCGCGGTTATGTGGATTGCAGTTTAGGCCACGGTTATATTCGTAATTTCGCGCGATGATGGTGGCGGCAGGAATGACGGTGGTTGATGTAGCCAGATGAAAGTGGTAATATCGCGCGATGACGGTGATTACCGTAGGGCAGGGTATGTGGATAATGTCGCAGGCCAATGACGATGATGCCGTTACGGCCGCGGTTATCGGATCATTTACAGCCAATAACAATGATGCCATGCACAGCCAGATGACGGTGATTGCAGTGCACAGCCAGATGACGGTGGTCCGTTAAGACCACGGTTATAATGGGTTGGTTCGGCCAGATGATGGTGATGGTCAGGCCAATAACGAGATGCGGTTAATGTCAGGCCAGATGACGGTGGTAGCGATGCG
>JAMQGT020005585.1:0-17854 GCA_024447675.2 Pterophyllum scalare
CCTCTACACTGCTTAAACATGTTTTAAAAAGCACTAAAAATGAAATAACAGATTTTAAAAAAGCTAAATGATAAGTAAAAGCTTTGCAATTTAAGCATTACTAAAGTAAGTGTAAAAAAAAAAGTATAAAAATATTATTAGCAAAAGATATGCCCACGCTGAATAAGAGTAAGACAGTGTCAAATGCTTTTAAGACATAGTTGCGGGCCGGTCTAAGCCAAAAATGCCAGGGCAGATTTTTTGCCCCAGTCCAGCTCTGATGACAACTGAGTGCTATGGAGTTTAAATGAAGTATTGAAGCAAAAAATTTGCATCAATGATTTTTTTTTTTACAATCAAATGATTCGAGTTACTCGAGATACGAGTGTAGCAGGTTAATGTCTCACCTTTTTGAAGATCTTGCCGTTTGGCTGGAGCTCATCCTCCTCACTAAGCACCTCCCTGGTGCCTAGACAAGTCTCTCTTAGGAAACTTCTTTGCAGCATATTCAAACATTTTGTCCAGGGTGTCCACACCAGGGTGTAGCCATGCCACCAGCTTCTTTTGATTGTTGACTGCTCTGTAAGGCCCTGCTGGGTGCCCGCTAACTGAGCGTGCCTTGATCCCACGGGCTCGTTCCAAACTGGTGCCAGCCCCGGAGAAGAAGTACCAGGGTATGAAGGTAATGACGGAATAGACCCAGACCACAGAACGGAAAACCTGCAGCAGCAGGGGGTTCATATCCTCTTTCAACTTCATCTTTAAAGATGAAGTCAGTGTTGGAAATGTACAAAACTTGTACCTGCCCTAAAAATACTTGGACTTGCTGCTGAGGCTGAAGGTTTTTTTTTTTCTTTTGCACAGCAAATCAACTAAACCTGCAAGACAGAGAGACACACAACATGAAACTTAAGTATTGTCTGGAATAAAAATGTATTGATACCAAGTATTTGCCTCCTGGTAAAATAATCTCTGCTTGCATGATCACTCTCAGTCAGCACTAGTCACCTCACCAGCACCAGCAGATCTGTTTAGAGAGTAAGCATGGTGCCCGGTTATGATTTTGACTGTAAGATAACCATTTAAGATTTACTAACAGAGCTGATATTGACTTGTAATTGGCTGAAAGCCAGTTAACTGCCTTGTGTAAAGCTGCTGACTTTCCCTGTTTCATTTCAGTGAAAGTAATTGTTGTTTGACAGTCTAAATTAGTATTGTGAGTGCAACACTTTATGGTCTGGAAAAAAATTAGATCCCGCTGTCATTTCTAATCAGCTTATAATTTTTTAATATTTTCTAGAACACTGTTAGATACACTTATGAAGATGATAGATATAGCAACAGCCTTACAAAAATTCAGAGATAAACCAGGCCAAATAAACTTTGGTATTGCTGGAAATATCAACCTTATAATCATCGACCGCTGAATCAAGCAGTGGCAGCATTTAAGCCAGAGAACAATGCCTCTCTAATTTTCTGTGCGTCCAGTGTACTTCCCTACTTGTTTCCAACAGCCTCAAGTTGTTTTGGTATGCTACAAAAACTGTTGGATCAACTCTGAACATCTCCCAGAGAGCTCAGCTATTTGCAGTATATACTTAAAGCCAGAGGGTAATTTGCAGAGTAGCTCTGCTGCCACACAGCCAGACCATATGAGAATTGGTGACAGACAGTGACTCATTGTCAATGCAGGGATGTTTGCAGACCTTCACAGAACCCTAATGCAAAATTATAGAGAACAGTCTTATCACTAAAGCAATTACTAAAGAGGTGGGCTGGCCATATGCAAACCGAAACTACAAGAGGAAGAGAATTAGTCCTCAGTGAGTGCCTAATCACTCTTGGGTTCCATTAAGGATTATTCACTATTATGCACCCTGAAGCTGAATTCTTCCTTGCTGAATCTGAGTAGGACCTATTATGCAGCCTAAGCAAGTTCCCGGAGCCATAGCCAGCGTTTGGAACTGTGCGGCTATGATGAAGCCACGTGGAGTCTATATAGCTGCATGTCGCGTGTTATGGTGTAGGGTTTCAGAAGGGTTTGCAGATATAAAGTACATGCAGCACAGATTAAAACACAAAAGCATAAATCTGCCGTAACACTGCAAAGGCCATGTTTTGATGACTGCCCTTCAAAAGGAAAAAAAAAAAAAGGAGTTCACAGTTAAATCAAACTAGCATGTAAATGCATCAATTCAATATGTGGATATTTAAGCACATGGCTTGAATGTCTCCTGGATACTTAAATGAAAACCCACCAGAACCCAAAGGAACAACTGTTTTAAACTGAGCACACTGGCACTTCTGTCCATATATCTTACTAAACTGTGCATTTTATAATCCTGGTTAATGTTTACACTTGTACCTGTACATTTACTTAAGGAAATGCTAAGTGTGACTTCAATCAGGTCCAACCCCAAACCACAAACACATCTCAGTCGTTGTACAGCAACTCACATACCAGAACCAACTGATAAAGTCATCGGTTATCTGGGCAGAGCAAATATACAAAGAAGTCCCTCTAGTTTCTCAAACACGTAATACAGGTTTAACCATTGTTGGAACTGAATGAGACAGACACACCCTCTCCTACTCACTATTTCAGCAAGATAAAGCATAATCAAAATCTCAACTGGAAAGAGCAGTAATCTCATAACACACGGACAGCTTTACAGTAAACATTTGATCAAAAATGATACCTTAATTAAAAGCTGGAGGTAGCCTCATATGCTTGTTGTAATAACAACACATTAGGCAAACACAGCATACAGGGCACTACATATTAAGACAGTATTTCAGTCCGTGCTGCTGCTTCAAGTTTAAAAAAGAACCCAAACCAACTTTAATTATAAACTAGCGTGTTTTAACACTGAATATGCTATCCATAGTGGCAGCATCAGGACAACAGTAAAAACTCAGCAACTCCCACTCTATGCCCTGAATCTGGTGACAACTGTAGGCATTTAATCCGATAATTATCATATAATAGTAGCAGTCAGATGTGAAGCATAACACACAGTGTGTTCTCAGTTGGGGTCCTTAACAGCACTCGGCATCGTCAACGTTGAAAAAACCCCCACCACACGATAAAATAATAACCGCCGCATAACTTTTTATATTTTGAGCGATGCCACACACACGGGAGATAATTTCAATACCGTGAGATTTTTCCGCTCCACATTGTTTGTTCTCGAGGCTGCGATGGTAGCGAGGTAGCATCCAGATTAGCAGTTAGCATTTAGCTACAGCTAGCTGCTACCGGTCCACCGCTCGTTTAGTGGAGCCGGTTAACCGAGATATATTCACTAAAATTCATTAAGAAGCAGCACATAAACATCGCCCTGGTCGGACGTTTGGGGTACATTACAGACTACGTGCGACGTTGCTCAGAAAACCGGTCACTGCCGATATATACGCATCTCATTAACGTCTCCAGAGCGCTCACACCGCAACAGACTCTCACCTCTTTCCTCACGCTGCGCTTCAGTCTTTAGAGCACCGGATCAACTATATTAGCCTGTGTAACCAAAGATCTGGAAACGATAAAGACATCTGTTCACTCGGCGTATGTGGCTAGCAAATGCAACCGTTCAACCGCTTTAAAACCAATATGAAATTAAGTAAAATCGTAAATCTGAGCATCACCGGGCCACTGTCACCAGCCCGGAAGACATAAAGTGACGTCACTGCGCTCCTCCGCCGGCGATTGGAGCACCGGAGGTGGCGCGTGTTTGGGCTAGCGGAGACGTCAGGGAGGTTACTATCGGTCACAGCGGTCAGCGCAGCCGGCACAGCCGGCGCAGCGTGGCCACCAGAGAGTTGATGCGTTTAAATGGACTATTAGTTGATCGCGAGTTACACTATTGTTTTTGTTATTGAGTAATTGCGATTTACCAAAGAAGAGAGAGAGAGACAGTGGGTGCCTAACTGTGACCGAGACCAAAGCAAAACAAACTAATGAGTGTTTTAGGCTAGGCTGTCTTGAGCAAGAACGGTTTGTCACTAAAACCTGCGAAACTCCTGAACTTCCTCTTTTTGTAGACTACTTAAAGCCCCATTGACTGTATTTCATCCCAATACATTTCGCAGACCATAATTATCACAGACTGAAACATATACGAATTAAGACCGTGATGCTGTGTATCGATACTTTAGTAAGGACTAATGAGCACTAAAAAGTGATCATAAAGTGATCCTCTTTTGAAAGCATTACATGAAAGAAACCATCACAAATAGCATCACAAATCAATTTGAATTTCAAATAATAATAAAATTAAACATTTAACCATCACGTCTACTTAACACTTTAACTTAAAACAAACTTGTTAGTTTATCAGATAACTGTCTAAAAACGATAGCCTATTAAAATTTCAGTACCCCACCAGAAATGTCATTTTTTATTAATTAATATGTAATTATTGATATCTAACTGCATCTGATTCGTGCACAATTTTATTCAAGAGTGCTGCTTCCTTGAAAATAGCTGATCTAAAGATGTTTTTAACCACAATATATATTCCCCTGAATTAAGGGGATGGAAGAACTGTCTGCGCTGTTGTTGGTTACTTCTCCATAATGTTCTCTTGGAGATTCCCTTCCTCTAAAGTAGTGGTTCCCAAAGTGTGGGCCGCAAAGGTACTGCAGGGGGCCCGCAGTAATAACAGAAATTCTTTTTTTTTTTTAAACCTTTATTTTACCAGGTAAAATGTTTGAGAACCAGTTCTCATTTACAAACATAAAATTACTCACAAGTATGCATAGTTACATAATTACATAAATTATTTATATAAAAAGTGAATTTAAACAGGTAATAGGAGGTGCTTAGTTTGTAATATCACTCATTACTCTGACCTAAATTTAGTGCTCTTATATTGAAGTTTGTGTCCTAGTGGCAAATGTCACATATGGGCATTAGCAATTTACATATGACTGGGTAGTATTAGCAATTTATAGCCAAATGCCTGTGTTGTTTATGTTTTTTAAATCAAATTTTTAAGGAAATCCATCACTTTCTCTTGTATTTTGATGAGAGTGAAGACAGGCTTCTAGCGAGGAAAATTTCACAGGCTAACGGATGGTGGTGTGTGTGTGTATACTTCTTTTTCTCAAGCTTCAGTTCTTTTGCGATCTATTTCCTCCCAATAATATGTGTTAGGATAGGGATGAGGGACAAGAGATGTGAGGAAGATGACTATCTAGGTGAAGTTGCAGCAACTGATTAAAGGTAGGAAAATCAGTTCAGTCTGGCCCATGGTGGAAACTGGTTGTCATTTAAAAGCTGTGCTTGAGCAGAACACATCAATTAATGCAGAGTTTGCTAGTTCACTCACCAGCAGAGAAAAAGCTGCTATTACAAAGATCACATGACTTGAAAGTGGTAGATGTTCCACTATTCATGTGTGTGTTTGTTGAGTTTATTCTAACTCAGCGTGTATAAACAAAAATAACCCAAACAACATCAGTTGATTTTTAATTTTTTAATTAATTGATATATTTTTAAAATATTTTTTATAATTTTATAAAAAACAAACTTCCCTGCAGTCTCATTTTTATACATCAGAGGGAGTTACATCTCTTATATGAGGGCTGTGCATCACTGTCTTTGTGCTGTTGTTTGGTGTTTGTTTCAACTTGACATAGATGTTATCCAAAAATGTTGCATGTGTGATGGAGACAGATTACAGATAGGAGAGCAACGTCTCCTGTGACTCCTAAAAAGGAACACAATGAAAGTGAAATGGGCCGTGTGTGACACTTTGACCTCGGACATCGATTCCTTCTCACTGTTCTTTAGAGTTCTTGCATGCTTGTTGGGCCATATGTTTTTACAGCCATATTCTGACAAGTACGTGCTCACGTGCACACAGCATCACAATTTTTCTGCCACATAAACACAGACTTGGACACACACAAGTGTATGGTTACATGATGAGGGAAACTGCATACAGAAGGGTGATAATCTCACTCCTCAGGCTGTGTCTTTGAGGTCACGGCTGGACGCGGACCATCAGAGGGCAGATGCTACAAGTACAAGGACCACTTTCATCTGCTCTGTGAAATATGTGTGTCCAATGTGATAATGACACAGAGACACACTCTGCACATACTTAAAACAAGATACAGGAAGAGAGAAAATGTATCCTACAACTGTCTGTCTTTCTTGACTGTGCAGTGTCTAATGGCTGTTCCCTTGAGATTCACCTACTGTGTTTTCTTTACAATATGATTCTTTCCATTAGCTGCCAGCTTACGGTTTTTCTTAGTTGCTGTAGTTTAAATGACAGATGAAGTATTTTACATTTTTTCAACATTTGCTGTTGACATTGAAAGATTTCAGCACCTTAAGGTAAAAGAGTAAACACAACTGTTTTCAGTTTGAATGATCCTTGATTATTTGTACCTTTTTTCTTCTCAGTTTGACCCTTTGAAATATATGAATTAATTCACTTTTCAAGATATAACATGCAGCATGGTTCACCTTATTGTCAAAATATGCTGAGTCCAGATTTCATAAATATATTAAGATGAACAACTACATTTGAAAATTGTTGCCTTGACTTAGAGGGTGTTACATCTGTAAGTTATGATTTATGTAAAAACATTTATTAAGCATGATTGCAACAGATTTACAAACATTCTGAACAAGGAGGAGAGTGCTTAGATAAATGTTTTACAAGTGCGACAGTGTGTGTGGTCAGACCACAAACACAGCAGGATTTCCAGTAAGTGTTTTGCTTTTCTAGAGCACATTTTTTGGCATTAATATGTTTTTTTCTTCCCTCTGTGCAGCGCTAGGTACATTTTCTCCTTCTGACATATTTTTCTCCTTGTAATTATCATTTCTCCTTATAATGTTTTGAGACATGAATATTTCTGAGTAAGTTACAACCTTTTGCAGGTTAACTAGTGTTTTGCTGAAGGTATGAACTATGTTGGGTAATTTGTGAGTTCTTTAGGGCAGAGGACTTTAAAAATGTTTTGAGAAGTATGCCAAAGCCATTGAGAAAATACCTGTTCCTTCGCAAGAGATGTTCCACTGTTTGTTTCATTCTTTTAAAAGTAAAACAGGTAAACTAACAACTTTCGAACCCCCGCTGATTATGAAGACCCCTGACACCCAGTTGGACTTTTAGGGAAGGGTGGGAGTGCATGTGTGTCTGTGGTGGGGTGGTGGGGGCTGCTGTGGTAGGGATTAGAGAACAAAAGCATCCTTCTCTGTCATCAAAGAGGATCTGCGGTCGACTCATCCCCTGCTCTGTGGCGACAGCTTTTTATTTTTCAGGAGTGGTAGTGATGGCTGGAGGGAGGGGGGAGGATGGGATATGGTGGGAGAGTTTAATGGCAGGGGATGCAGATTTCAAAGTAATCTTTAACTTTAAGCCCTGCAGTCCCCATGAAATGAAGCCCTCTGCCCCAGACACAGTGTTGCCTATGGCTCCTAGTGGAAACCTGCCGCACCTCCTTTTTTTTTTCCCCCTCAAGCTTTTGTCATGGTGGCATTCAAGTGGCATTACTCACTGACCGGATGACCAAATGAAGGAGTTCCTTTGAGAGACCTGAAAGAGATGGATTTTAACTCCCAAGACCAGTGTCGCCTCTTAAAACAACACTAAGTGGATATAAATGCCTACTGTGTTACTGGGATTCAGCAAATACTACAAACAAAATGGAGTCATCTTCTTGATTAGGAGAGATTTAATAACCCAAACCCAGTGCACTGACAGCATTGCTGTTCTTATAATTTTATAATGTCCATCATTTACATAAAACAAATCCACAAAAATCCAATGATGCACTTCCTCATACTCTAAACCTCTAAGGGTGATCTAGGCATAATTTTAATGATTTGGTCAAGCAAACTTTACCCCATCGGATTATTTAAGACATTCAGGAGGATTCCTGCACTTCTATTGTGCCATTATTAAAAAAGCTTATTCACTCCCCCAAAACCCCAAAGTTATTTTTCTCATCTTTTTAAGGCTCATGTTCCCTCAGGGTGACTGACCTGGGATCCCCTGCTGTTGCCCTGGTCCACCATGGGGAGTCAGTGTAATCACACAGAGGTAGTTATAAGGAAAACAGGGACAGAAGATTATAGTAATTCCGTCATGTGCCATTAGCTTTACACAGATACATACACATTCTCATACAGCTGTTCAAAGCAGCTTTCAACGCTAAGCTTCAGCATGCTTTAAATGCTTTAGGGGCTACTTGAAAGATTTGCTTACTTTATCATATAATTTTCCGTTTTCAACTACAGTTTATTACCAGTGGCTCTGTTTAGTTAAACCGTCCCAGTACAGCAAGACGGTGTGGTAGAGATTCTGCAGTTATTCACAAACATACCACTTACTGAAACAACATAAGAGATTTCTAATCACACTGAAAATAAAAAAGGAATTCCCTTTAGCTGTACTCAACAGGCTAGGTTTCGTTGGTGTACCTTCGCTCTGCAGCCAGGTGATCACATGATATTGAGATAAACTGGGTTGCTTGCTTCAGTTTCAGGTTGATAAAGTATGCAGGTTAACCAAGTCAGAATAATCGATAGCAGGGCGAGGATGCTGGCCACAGACAAGCAGACAGGGACGAGCGACTTGATGTGGCTGAGATTATGCACAAAAATGAGGCCTAGAAATAAGAGCACCGCCGTGGAGAGGAAAGAAAAGATGGCGCACACGCAACTGGTCTTGAACGCAACTTGTTTGCACGTTTCCCATCTGCCGCCGCCTGTCTCCGCGGAGGTCGCAGGAGCAGCGGCCGTTTTTTCTTCGGCGTTTGATGAGTCCTCGGGCTCGTGCTTTTTAAGCGCGAGCGCTTCGGTGAGAGCTATGTTGTCGGAGAGGTCGCAGACCCGACATTCCGGTAAAGGAGTTCGGTGACGGCACACGGGGCAACCGATTCTCCATCCCCGACCCTCCCGGAAGTACAACGTTTCGAGGCATTCCAGGCAGAAGGTGTGGGAACAGCTGAGCAGTTTGGGATGGTGGCGGTCCAAGTCGAAGTAGTTGTAACATATTTTGCACTCGTATTCGTCGCTAGGAGAGCCACAAATGCCTCCTGCAACGACCGCCTCCGCCATGTTCTGTATTATTAGGCTGCATAAACTGCTTTATTTGACGGCACTGTCAGGATACACTGATGATCACATTTCACTATCACACATAAGAGGATCTCCCGTGGATGATCGCATGGCAGGATGGCGCTGTGAAGTAAATAAATAATCTTTCTAAAGAACACTTTGTTGCGTTCATATTACTCGATGAGCAACCCGCGATCACACCAGAACCAAGCGAAAAAAAACAAAAAACAAAAAAAAACAATCGATAGACATGATCAAATTGATTTCTCCATTGGTCTCTGTCACCTGGCAGATTTGTCTCAAGCGTGAGTCACGTGTAAAAGTTGGATTTAACAGGCCTATTTAACCGTATAATTAGAATTTAGCGCCCGCGGTGTCCGGAAAGGGCACCACGTGTTGGTGCTCCAAATTTCAGCACCACGGGCAGTGGACAGCGCCCAGCAGGGCGATCAGCGGTGACACCTTCAGCTGCGGCCCAGCTCCGTTGTTGGGTAACATCCGGTTAAAAGTCTAACATAGGTTAAATATTAATAGTCGGTTTAGATTTTAGTGTAGATTTTTATCATGCTTGATCTTAATAATAATAATAATAATAATAACAATCTCCTTTGGTAAATGTTCTTTTAGTGCAAGTGTAATGACTCTCATTCCACTTTTAAAATTGAATCCACTTCCAATGGCTATGTCCGCCCTAGTATTACAAAGGGTGTATGTGCAAAACACACACACACACACACACACACACACACACACACACACACACACACACACACACACACACACACACTACACACAGAGAGTTTTAGAACTTCTTTGATTTATATGGATAAATATTAACATAATTAGTTTAATTTTTAAATAAATATTTAATATTAATAAACTCATGTCACCTGGATGAGACTATTTAATACATATGTGTGACGTCTGCAGTCCTTAAAAGTTTTACATCTCCTTTCCTAGTGTGAATTTCTGAATATAGATTTAAAATTCACTTGAAACCTTTTAAGTGTCAGTAAAAACCATCTCAAAGGAATTTCCTGTCAAAATAGATAAAGGAGATTGAATACATTTCTATACAGAAACTATGTCTTGCATGTTAGGACTAGCTTCTGTCTTCAGGCTGTATCTTCACACATGACAGCACATAAACTGTGAGCTGCAGAATGTGTCCCCTTGCGGTTGGATTTATGCTTGCATGTTTAGTGAAAGTATTCTGTCGGTATGCAGTAGTAATGTATTTAACTGAATAACTTTGCATACATTTAAAACGTTTTAACAGTGCAGTAATTAAGGAGGACAAGGTAATATGGCTGAAAATACTTCTGCATCAGTGCTTCTTTAAAAAACCACATTAAAAAGATGAAAAGACAATCATTTACATAGGGGACATAGTGAAATGCTTCATACTAATCATGGGTTTAATGATGACTGGTGTTTTACCCCTCTGCCTGTATAGGTCAGAAGTAAAATGATTCATTGATAAAATTTGGAAATGAAGCAGAAATGTGCAAACAGGTAAAGAGGTGCCAACAAGTAAAGAGGTGAATTTCTGCCAATTGAAATGTTGTCAGTGACAAGACTTTAAACAACTTGTCAGTTTAGGAAAGCGAATAAAACAAAACACATGCAAAATGCATATAATTGAACCCTTTCAGCCTAAGCAGTCCCCTGCATGGGGGCCATTCTGTATCTGCTTTACTAAATCAGTAAAGGGGATGAGTAATACTATGACCAAAATGGATTTAGCATTGTTGTTTAGTTCTCTTGCATCAGAATGGGTAGAGTTACACTTGAGAGCTGTGTCAGTAACACTAGACGTTACAGACTTATCATTTAAGGCTGTTATCACACTCTGGTTCTCTGGCTTGCAGTTTTTATTGGTCTTAAGTAGAAATATCAATTGCTATTTTTTAAAGCTCAATCTGGCCAATTTGGTGACAAGAACACAGTAAACACATTTTTGTCTCTTAGTTGACTGCATTCATCCTACATGTATATTCAGTGGAAGAATTCAGTAAAAAAAAAGAAAAAGAAAAAAAAGTCTTAGGGCTTGATTGTTTCTTGGGTTACTGCTTCAGAAATCTTTTGACATATTTATTTGCTTTTTTTGGTACACTTTAGAAAATAAAACATATGAACTCAGAATATGTAATCCTTGAAGACACACACACACACACACACACACACACACACACACACACACACACACACACACACACACACACACACACACACACACACACAGACATTAGAGCAGTGAATTGCAGATCTAATAAGTGTCTTGCTGAAGGTGACAAATGATGTTCATCATTAGGACCATAAACTGTTAGCTCAGTGTTTCAGTGTTTTGGTCTGAATCTGCTGAACTATTAAAGTAGCCTTGCATACCCTGAGGTTGTGTGGTTAACAAATGCTTTGCTTCTCTTTTTGTTTATTCTCCCTCATCTAAGCTCACCTTATTGGTCTTTGTTATGATAACTGCGCTCAGTGTGAGTTCTCACTGAAGTCTGGAGGGCCACATGTATTTGATAAGATCAAATACACCAGAAAAACAGGGCCTCTTTGGGTTGTGCCTTGTAACAGTAACATCCCAAGGATACTAATCAGAGAATGGATTTCCTCATTCTAACGCTGCTTAGATGTTTATCTAACTTGGGTATTGCCCTAATCTGTTTCTCGCTTTTCAGACAATGTCCACTCATCTAAAGCTCTTTTTAATTGTCACCACTGAATGTTTGAAGCTTAAAAAAAAGACAAGATATCAAATATAAATCAGTCATGGCTAATTTTGTCTTTATCATAAATAACACACACACACACACACACACACACACACACACACACACACGGAAAAATAAACAAACAAAAAAACTGATGCAGTCCAACAACATCATCATCAACATCAGGCTCTATGCACTGGTAACCTGAAACCTGGAGTGTGCTGCATTTAGACATTCAACATAAGAATCAAGAACTTCAAAAATGTTTTATGGAATTTGTAACAAGAATATTAGATGAGGAAACTGTTAAATTAAGATCAGATTTGAATTGCTCATTAATAATATTTGGTTTACATCATTTAATATCTCAGCTGAATTTAGAAACAGAGTTGTCATAACAAGTGACTAGGTAAATTGCAACTGCCACAGATGGCCCCCGATGAGAGAACCCGTTTTATTTTAAACACAACTTTTGTGTTTAAAATATTAGGAAAATAAAAAAAACAAAACAAAACAGCCTGAATAACGATAAACTTTTGTAGGCATCTGCTTTACAGACACGTGTTATGGCACTTAATTAAAAATTCCCACTCACAGCAGAGGCATGATTCTCTGAGGCCTAATAAAGGTTAAACACATGCTGTTTTACAGCTGACTGTTGTTTTAACATACTTAAATTACTATAGAAAGCCAATGAATAATCCAAATGAGGGTAATCGAGGTTATCAATCACTCTTCTTGTCAGAGTAGGCAGTTACAGTTACCATATCAAACTTTTTGTTTTAAACTAAGGAACTGATTATTTTTTTAAAGAATGAATTTAACCTTGTTAGTTCAACAGTTTGGTTCCTACAGCTTATGGTCAGATTATCAGTAATGATTGAATTTCCTCCAGATGTCCACCTATATCTGAAGTGATATTGTGTTAATCTTGAATACTATACTGTAAATGGGTTTCTAAAGAAAGGAGATTTTTCCAGTGCCATGGTTGACAGAGGGCCTTATCACTAGGACCACAGCCAAGAACTAAACTGCCTATAGCTTATTAGGCAGTTATAATAACTTTATCTTTAGTCGAAACATGGAAGGTTATTGTGTTTCACTAATGTGTTTGATTCCAAAATATAGCCTCAAAAGACTCTCGCTGTGTATCTGCCAAGTAAACGCTACATGCCATTTCTTTTTTGGGGCCATTTTATTCTATGTTTTTGATACATTAGGTCCACCACCACCCCAGCGCATTTCTGACTCAGCTTACCCCTCTAATTGATTTGACATGGTAGATCCAATATCCTTTTCATGATAGTCGAACTTTAGTATAATAACTTTCTATCTCCCCCATTCTGCTTTTATGGACATATAATGTTTCCACATGTTTTGTGTCCATTGGATTTTTTTTTTTTAACACAAGGTCTTATAGAGGGAGCAACAATATATTGAGCCACATGCTGTGGGAGTGAAAGGAACAGAAAGATTGCACCAAGCTGGGATGTAAGTGAAATAAGGATAAAACAACCTCTCTGCCCCCTTCCATTGTTTCTTCGTTTAACAGCCAATAAATAAATACAAATAAAATAATACTACTAATAAAAATATGTATTTGCATTTTTCATAGAAAGTTTTATTCATTTACCTTATGAGATTTTAACAGTTCTCTTCAGGATCATCGTCATTTTTAGGCAGTAACACTCAAAAAGTATTTACAAACATGACCGTGATCATTGCATCGCATACAAAATGTAAATCATGATGTTGCCCAATATTGTCTTAGAGGTCATGACCAATTAGTCATTTAATTAATGCAGACCGAAACGTCCTTTAAACGGAGTCGGCCAATCTATAAATTTATGCCTGAAGGGGGAAAAAAATATTAAACACGCATAATTATTGTAATTATAAAAAAAACTCTACAAGCTTTAGAAAAGTCAAGTGATCCAACACGTGGCTCGGGGTGTCCCTAATCGAGCATTTGCACGGATGTGTTACACTGGCCCGCGCTGCATTCATTGTTAAATTAGTACAACCATTAGATGACCACAGAGCTTAGTACAATGGCTGTGATGGAACTAGTTGAAAAAAAAAGTAGACCCCCCTCCCCTTCACGAGGAGAATCTCGAAAGATCACACTTCTATCCTGATCTGCACTGTCTGATGGAGCAAACATATATGCATTGCGCACAATATTTCCATCCATTTTGTGGTGATTAATTAAAAAGAAAAAAAAATCAGACATTGCCACATAGCTTCCTATAGCAGTTCGGTAGGCTAGTGTATTGCATTTTAAAAATCAAATACGAATTAAGCAACAGAAAACAGCGCTGGTTCAGACATATATACTATGTATAAATAAATACTAACACGCATCATAACGGCCGTCTTCTAAGATAAAGCTTATTTTTAAATCACCTTAATAACTGCAAACTCTCAGTTAACTTACATAACATATATACATTTTTTAAAAATCTAATAGCGGTGGTGTACTTTATGCAGGTTATTCAACTTGCACTGTCCGTTTGAGGCCTAGCAGTGGCATCAACGATGTAATGAGGACCATGATCAACTCAGCAAAGGCAATAAACAAAACAAAACAAAAATATTAATATATATAACGTATTTGGTGAAATTGTTTTGGTAAGTGTTGCGGTCGCTGTGAGAAGTTTCACGCACAGAAGCTTGTGACGTGACAAGCTGACCTCGTGAGGTCAACCCAAAGACATGGGAGGCGCCGATGTCCAATCACACAGCTCCCCCTGGCCCTGAACGTCCGGGTCTTTGACCAATCAGCGTGCGCACGGTGGAGTCAGACGGGACAGCTAGCACAGATAAAATGTTTGACTTCCATCCATCCTCCCACAGCATCTTCTTAGTCCCCGCAGGACTGTTAGGACAACCAGCACTCTGATTTATACTCAACCCTCGGCGCAGATTCAACACCGGAAAGCAACCAGCAACTCTTATGAGGGATTCACTGAACTCTTGTCGAGGCAACCTGTTACTCAACGAGTAGGAGAGACGGCCGGCGACCGCAAAGAGGGCGAACTGCACTAAACTAACAAAGAAGGAGCATTTTGTTGGATTAAAATCGACCGAGGCAGCTATTATTAAACTTGTGAAGTTACCTGACAGAAAGTCAGGAATCATGACAGCACTTGCAGGAGGTTTACCGAGGATGATGAGACCGACTCCCCACCAGAATTACCCGCGAGGAGGATACTCTCTAGAAGGTAAGAGACGACCTCTAGTTGCTGCTCGCAAATCTAAAGAAAACTTCAACTTTAAAAGACTATAAAAAAAAAACTTGAGAAAAAGTGGAAAACTTGACTTCTAAACATCTTGAAACCTGTAAAAACAGCTCGTTAAACTGAAATGTGTTTTATTGGAGTGAAAAACAGACTCTGCTATACGCTGATTGCTATTAAATTTGTAATATAATAATGAACAATAATATAACTTTTATCACCACTATTTAAGCATAATTACGTTTTTTGTGACTGAATTTAATCTTGAAAATTAACGATATATTTAATAACACAACTTTCCAGCTGGCCAAAGCATAAAGCCTTTGCTTTTATGTCTTTCACTGCAGTGTTTATTCTTCTATAGTTATATATCCGAGCTGTGGGTTTTTTTTTTTTATATAGAAAGTTTTCAACAAAGTGTTTTGTTGAAAAGACGCCAGACACTTGTTCTAGTTTTCAGGTATTCCGCAAACTAATTCTCATGCTGTCTATAGTCTCCACTCCGTTAGGACAGGGTCGGGTCAACCAGCTCGGCGGTGTCTTCATAAACGGCAGACCTCTTCCCAACCACATTCGACATAAAATAGTGGAGATGGCCCATCACGGTATCCGGCCGTGCGTCATCTCCCGTCAGCTGCGAGTGTCCCACGGCTGCGTCTCCAAAATTCTCTGCCGGTACCAGGAGACGGGTTCTATCAGGCCGGGGGCCATCGGAGGCAGCAAGCCGAAGGTGAGAGAAAGGGCCGCTAATATTCGGTCTAATTATTATATAACGACCAGTATTCACGTATTATGTCAGCAATGTTTTTCACAACATGCAGGTGCTCTAAAATGTTCAGGCAACACATTCTCTGCAACTGTGAAACAAAAATACTCCACTGGTGTTAAACTCGCCGATTTAATAATCTTTAAACTTGTAGTCGTTATTAAAAACTTAATGTCTGATTTTAAGACATTGAGGCCTTTCTAGAAATGATTGTTTTGTAATATAAAAAAATAAAAATCTTGCTGTCTTAAATACAGTAAAAGACAGTTTTATTATTATCATGTTGCACCCTAAGTATTAAATTCAGCAAATTGTGTGCTTGTTTTTCCTCATCTAATGTAGTTACTGAATCTAAAATGTGATTTCTGCCCCCAAAGCAAACCGCTTCTCCAGAGGTTGACAAGAAAATCGAAGAGTATAAGAGAGAAAACCCGGGCATGTTCAGCTGGGAAATCAGGGACAAACTACTGAAAGATGGAATCTGCGACAGAAACAACGTCCCCTCAGGTAGGCACTTTTACCATTTTATAATAATGTGTGAAAAATAATTTCTTCATAATTCCTATTTTAAAGCGGTGAGACCATATTAACGCAAATGAGCAAAAATATTCGTTCAAGAGGATTATGAACATGTTTTAATTATTTGAAAGATTTTTTGGGGGGGTGGGGTGGGGGGATTTCTTTATCATTCCACAACTGAACTTTTTTGTCTGACTCAGTGAGCGCCATCAGCCGCATCATGCGCTCCAAATTCGGCGGAGCTGGTGAGGACGAGGAAGAGGATGAAGAAGTGGTGAAAAGGGCGATGGAGGAAAATGAACCACGGACGAAACACAGCATCGATGGGATTCTGGGAGACAGATGTAAGTTCTTTATTTGTGATTTCACTGCAGCTGTGTGCGCTCACAGTCCATGGACATCCTTAAAAACGTGAGAGCTAATTGTAAATGGCTTTAATTTATTTGTATTTTTTCTGCGTTAATTTTTCAATGGATGGTTTTACTGTTTGTAGCTTGTGAGCAAGGCTTTTAAGGCAGGTGAAATCCGCTTGTGCATTGCTGGTTGTTTGCATCAGTGTGCAGATAGAAAATATTCAATGTAATGACCTACTCATATAATAATAATAATAATAATAATAATAATAATAATAATAATAGCAAATAAATGTTATTATTATTATTATCTATCATAGATGAATGATAATACCAGTCACTTCGAAATGACTTCCTTGAAAAGTTGAATACTTTAAAATCTAGGTGCTCACGCATGCGCTTAGACTTCTCAGAGTTAAGCAAATAGCTAACAATACGCAACTGAACGAGTTAACCACATAACACTACCATATTGCACCACCACCTGAAGCTGCTTCTGTTTTGGAGCTAGCTTGGTTAGATGCTCCTAATTAGACTTGCAGGGTCTTTGCGGCCTCTGTACACAACCTACGGAAGTGGCCGACCTCATGTCCGCATCTATGCATTGTGTAGCTGGATTGTGTGTGTTAATTACCTTGTGGTTGTGTGCTGGTGTTTTTTGGTCCTCACTCTTTGTGCTCAGTTTTTTGGCTGCAAGCATATTTGTCCCTGTTTTTTCACTTTCTTCATTCCCTCACATCCATTCCGATAGTTTCAGCAGTCTCCCTCCAGGAGTTTGCTGACATTTGTGAGTCCTTTATATTGATGCTTTGATTATTATTCCTGATTGTTATTATCTGACTGATATAAAGTAGCCGGAAATGCACAAGGACTAAACAGGTTAATCACAACGTTGTGGGCTGCATGCACCCCAGGTTACCTCATAGGAGCGGTTTCCGTAGATGCCTTGTGTGCGCTTCTCAAGTTGTACATTATTAATTTTCTTTGTCCTGTTCTCTCTCCCTTCAGCCCCAACTGGTCGCAGCAGATGACTTCCCCTCCCTGAGCCTGGTTCTGCTGGAGGTTTCTTCCTGTTAAAAGGGAGTTTTTCCTTCCCACCATCGCCAAGTGCTTGCTCATAGGGGGTCGTTTTGACTGTTGGGTTTTCTCTAGTGTTATTGTAAGCAATACGTAACTGAAAATCGAGGCGTTAACAA
>JAMQGT020005586.1:0-15924 GCA_024447675.2 Pterophyllum scalare
GGAGAGAAGCGAATATGGGAGAGATACGCTCTCTCTTTTTTGTCCCTGTCAGTACTCTAGCTGCAGCATTTTGGATCAGCTGAAGACTTTTCAGGGAGCTTTAAGGACAGCTTGATAATAATGAATTACAATAGTCCAGCCTAGAAGTCTCTTAGAAAAAAAAGGGAAGAAAAAAAATCCAAAAGCATCGGCCCCTGAGGGCTGTCGGCCCAACGGGCAAATGCCCAGTGTGCCCGATTACCAGTCCAGCCCTGACTATGACTTACACCTTGCTATGTTCTCATTACATATTTTTGTCCAGCTGAGAATGGTGTTCAAGACACAGGTGCGTCACACTGATGTTTCACTTAAGTGCTAGGAAGTGTTTGGATAAGGCATGCAGTCTCCACTAAAAGATACTGAGTGTAGTTGCTGCAGCTCAGGAGGTCGAGCAGGTCATCTACTAATTGGAAGGCCAGTGGTTTGATTCCTGGTTGCTCCAGTTTGCAGTATCCTTGGGTGAGATACTGAACCCCAAGCTGCTCACCATTGGAGTGTGACTGTTAGATAGAAAGCGCTTTGTTGTAGAAAAGAGTGCTTGTATGAATGGGTGAATGAGGCATGTTGTATAGAGTGCTTGAGTAGAAACGTGCTATATAAGAACCAGTCCATTTACATTGGATCTGTTTTAGTTTTTTTCTGGATTTTTGTGTATTTTTTTAATTAAATCTAAGTATTTCTAGAGTGCATTCTGGGATGCACTTTATGGAGCAAAGAAAAGTCATTGGAAGATACTTCAGTCAAAGTGTCCAGAAGGATATTGTTGGTTGCTTTTGGGAGACACACAAAAGGTCACAGAAAACTGCTAATAACTTATTAAAAACATTATTTGAGCAGAATAATGTATAGATCAAATTGAGAGACTGTGCCAAAAAAAAAAAAAGGAAACACATCAGCATCATTAAGGAAGGTTTCTGAGATTACACTGCAGTCTAATAATGCAAATGCAGCTGTATACACGTGCACTGGTGTGTGCACATGCACACACACAATTATATACACAGATTTATGGAAGATTCCTGTTTCTCGCAGCAGTTTCAATGATGATCGTTAATGATTTATTATAGCAATATGAGGTGGTAAATACTACCAGACATTTTGCATGATTCACTTTTTTTCCTCTTAAATATTGTGCTGATGTCACTTTGTAGATTATTAGGGAGGGAGAGAGTTCATTGTGCTCAGCAATAGCTCTTGGTGTCTGTCTGTTGCTTGTGAGTGTAACTCTCCATGTATATAGTCCATAAAACAAATGGCAGTTGTGTAGAACAGATTGTGCTGTTAAAGGAAACATTGTTTGTCACATTCAAAGGCAAGCAGAATTTCAACATAAAAAGTGCAATAACCTGTACGTTACAAAGATTTATGTCGCCCTGGATGGCATGCTTTCTCCATACTGAGGATTGCCAGGTAGTAAATTAGGAAATGCCTTTTGGCAAAAAGTGTATCCTCTATACAGAGGCCTGCACACTCGCGCGCGCGCACACACACACACACACAGTAATGCATGCTCACTTTTTTCCTTACAAGTACCAGATTGGACCCATTTTGCCTTCAGAACTGCCTTAATTCTTTCAGGGCATAGATTCAACAAGTTGCTGGAAACATCCCTCAGAGATCATACAGTTGCTGCAGATTTGTCATCTGTACATTAATGATGAAAAACTCCTGTTCCACCTAATCCTAAATGTCTCCCTTGGATGGAGATCTGGTGAGTGTGGCGATTGTGTGAGTACAATGAACTCACTGTCTCATTCAAAACAACACTTTGAGATGATTTGAGCTTTGTGCATGACACATTATCTTGATGGAAGTAGCCATCAGAAGTTGGTCACAAAAAGAAGGTCGCAGTCAGCACTACACCCTTACACCATCACCAGCATCTTTTGCTGTATATTTCAGGATGGATCCATGCTTTCATGTCGTTTGCATCAGACCACGCGGCATTTTTCTCAATCTTCTATTGGATAATTTTGGGGAGTCTGAGCAAATGTAGTCTCAGTTTTCTGTTTTTTGCAGGAGTGGCACACCGTGTGGTCTTCTAATGCTGTAGCTCATCTACTTTAGGCTTCGATGTGCTGTGCATTCAGAGATGCTTTTCTGCACACCGTGGTTCTAAAAAGTGGTTATTTGAGTTACTGTTGCTCTCCTATCAGCTCAAAGCAGTCTGGCCTTTCTCCTCTGACTTCTGACATCAACAAGGCATTTTCACTCCGACAACTACCGCTCACAGGATATTTTCTCTTTTTCGGACCATTCTCTGTGAACCCCAGACATGCTTGTGTAGGAAAATCCCAGTACACCAGAGTTGCTGCTATATAATTGGCTGATTACATATTTGCATTAATGAGCAGCTGAACAAGGGTACCCAAAAAACAGTGGCCAGTGAGTGTATACTGATATATTTATATGGACACACAGACACATGCTCACAGAGTAAAAAAAAAAAAAGTGTAAAGGACAGAAAAAAACAGATTAAACACAATTTTCAGCCCTCATACTTTTACTCTTTTTGTTGTGACATTTGGTCAAGTCTTAAGGATTTAATGTGAACTGAGAGCTGTTGTCTGTCACAATCACATAGCCACACACACGTTGCAAGTACACACACTAATTTCCAGTGTGACTATGCTTTATTAATGGAGAGACAGGGCTGCATATCTAATGGCAACAGCAAGTGAGAGTGAAGAGGCTGCTGGGTATGATCCATTTACATGCATACTAATAACGGAGCACACTGGGCCTGAGATGAGCAAAAGATCTCTCTATAATCGACCATCCATCATTAAGATGTGACTTTCCCATCAGACACAGCGCATCATTACTCTGCACACGCAACAGGCAAACAAACATGCACAAACACACTCACCCCAAAACGCTTTATTTGCAATTGTTCCTTGCTTTCATCGCCTTTCCACACACTGTGTATTTGTATCAATCGAGAAGCATTAGAAGCAAAGCCACAGAGTGGAACAAGTAAAAGTTAACAAGCCTTAACAATGGCACAGCTCTTCTCAAAAAGATCTTTGTAAAGCCAGACTTCTCTTTCAGTAATGAAGCGTGTGGCAGAAGCTAGCTCACCTCAGTAAAAGACAGTGACCTGAAACTACACACACACACATTTATCCCTGCACGTATACAGCTTATGAGATTACTGATGGAGTTCTGAATTCTACTGCACAATAAATGTCATCCACGTGCTCTGAGCGGGGGTGGCCTCATGAGTCCTGCGGTGGTTTAGGAGGTCAGTGTTGAGGGAGAAGTAGCTGGTCTCCAGTGGCCCAGTGTCAAACCTCAGCTCTCACAGCCGCTCGCTGCTCTCGGAGGAGGAAATGGGTAGCGGTGTTGGTTTTTCACTCAAGGGAGTGAGAGGACTTTGGGGCCCTTGTGCTCTTGAAATGCCACATATTTAGGTGCGCTGTAAATGGCATACACCAGAACAGAGAAAAACCTAATGATGTTGGATTAAACAAGCATAGTTTTTGAGTGTGAAGTTGTTTCTTTTTTTTCTCTATGGCTGGTGTTTCTTTCTGGGCTCCTTGTTATCCTTTACAATGCACAAAGGCCAATTAATGAAAGCAGTTTTACCTTTACTGTGCATTAATTTAAAATGTAAGTGAAGGCGAATACTCATGTTAATTGTGTGATTTGTGAAGGCTTTTTTTATTTGGTAATAGTTTAGCAATTGGTCACATGATTAGGGCCCAGCCTCAGCCTCTCAGTGACTTTTTTCCCCCTGAAGTTGCCACATTAATTTTTTGATTTGCCAAGATTTGCCAAACACCATTTACATTATTTAAACTTTATTGAAGATAACTGACCTCTTAGATCTCTTTTTAGAACAAATTAGCTCTGGTTCTTGAGTGGTTCCCTTCAGGTTTCTTGGAAATTTGGAGCTAGAGAACCACCAATTAAAGATTTGGCATTAACTGAGGGTGTTGCAACCTAACCTGTAGAATATGACATGCTCACTGATATCCACTCAAGACTTTCACTTGAAAGCCTATTTTTTTTCTCTTTAGTCACTGCTAGAAGTGGTTTCAAATGAAATGCATTCCATGTTGGTGGAAAATGGGTCTTTATAAAGCCCTCAATCAATTATGTCAGAATGTGGCAACAAGAAAATAAAAAGAAAAGTTGACTGAGGGGACAAATTCATGTTTAAAAAATAGCTAATTAACTTCTAAGCTTGCAATCAATACAATATATGTTTGATGAAGCTTTATCTTATTTTGGTTTTGGTCTGATTGCATTTTGAAGGAGCCTAATTTTTAGGTTTAAGAAATCCCATCAAGTAGGCAAACACTTGATTAAACACTAACATTTTGCTTGTTGGTAAAAGTTTTGTAATTTAAATCCAAAAGCAAAGAAGATATTCAGACACTATCCTCTTTTACACCAGCTCCATACAGTACTTACACACACATCACTAAAAGCATGGAAACTCACATGCACATAATCACATAACTTGCTCACACTCACAGTAAGCCCTACATATGGCAGACTGTGAACAGGCAAGTTGGGCAGCTGGCCGGTATTAAATTGGATCCCTGGGTTCCCCACTGTTCAGTGGGACTTAAAGCCATATTAAAGGCATCTCATACAGTTCAGCAGCAGTGGGAGAGCATGGACAGTGGCCAAGGAAAGCAGCCCTGTGCCAGCCACACCCTTGGAGGACTACATCTGCTCTCGGTCTACAGTCTCAGGCTCCTTTATGTTTAGCATGACATATCGTCCCATGTGCCTATATGCCACTCATTCGACTCCACATGTATGTTAACGCAGACCCAGGCTCCCACAGGGGTGAATGAATGCATCTCTAATTATGTGCACCAGTGGTTTATGTTACTTTGCAAAGGTTTGTGTGTTGGAGAGGGATGGACAGGACAAAATGTGTACGCTTGCTCATAGAGTGCACACTCACTCTGTAGAAGTTTGGCTTCAAATTGGTGATCTACCGCTTCTGTGTTTAAGAGCAGATGTTGGGTATTACTCAATCTGTCAAGGAGTTAGTAGGAAAAGGGAGTGTGTTTGTACTTCTAGTGGTTGGTCAAGACTGACCACTCGGTGTGGTGCAGATTGCGTAGGCAGATACTGCTTCATGTACCATGCTCATTTTTTATTACCAGGTTATACTATACACCACTGACATAAAGCTAGTGGTGCAGTTAAGCCTGAAGAAAGTGAGAAGGGGTGCTTGTGGAATTACTGTCCATTGTATCTCACACTTAATTGAAGCGGTCTCATTTCCTGCAAAAACCAATACAGAGGCTGCGTTTCAGAGGTGATTAAATATGCTCTTGGAAAGAGCAAGAATGGTCCGGAGAGTGAGCCCTATTCCAAATGGGGGCAGTCATCTGTTTGCTTTGTTTCTGTCTACTTTAACTGCATTTGACCAAAATAAACAGCTGTAAATTTACAACTGAGGAAAAGCTGCTTCTCAAACTGCCACAGTGACAGAGTCCCTAGGAGAGCAGGAAGGGTAATGGGGGGGGGTAGTCTAATAAGTTTGTTTGGCTTGTTAGTGTGATTGTTTTCTCACAAAGCTAATTAACTGTCTTGGCCCTAGGGACCCTTCATTCTATAACCCACTATCACCACCCATCCACACACACCCACACACATATATGCACATTAATCTATCCATCCCCACCTTGCCCCCCCCCCCCAAGCTGCCTTCTCTCACGCTCTCACCAAAGACAGTTCTGTGTCTCTGTCTTTGGATCCTGTCATGTGTAAATTGATGGAGGGTCTGGTGATTGTCTGTATGGTCCCAAGGTGCCTTTCCCTACTACACAGGCATCCTCTAGATTCTTCCTGGCTCACAGTTGATTACGATAAATCAATCTGAGGGTCAACCACTTGGTCTGGAGCACTGTCATCTCCAGTGGATGTGGGGGTAAGCTGGTCCAGGATAAGAGGGCGTTTCCTCGAACCCCTGTGACCCCCTCGACAATTCTTGTTTCCGTGGTGAGACCTTCATTAAGGGACAAATCTGTTCCGGGAGTTAACAAACAAGGGCTGGGTGGGGGCGGGGGGTAGGTTAGGTGCTTTTGTTTTTCATCACATCTCTCTCCTCTACCTCTGGTGGCCTTATTTCTCTGTCTGGTAGGCCTGGATAACTGACAGGTAACGGCAAAGCAGAGCAATAATGCCATCCCTCTGGCCTGTATAGCAAATAATTCCAGAGATTTAATCAATGGCTGAGAGGAAAAGCAGGGCCAAATCAATAGAAGCCTGGCTGTTTGCTCCCCAGCTTTGAAGGTGAATCCGGGCCTTGCTACATAAATTGGACTAATTGAAGAGCATGCTAGGAAACAAGCCCCTTACAAAGCATGTCTGTGTCAGCATGATACTTGTATGTGAATTTCATCAACCCAGAAGTACAGAGTCTGAGTTAATAAGCTGACATAAGCCCAGGCAGCAGTAGGGATAAACACAATATTAGTTTCATTTGAGCTGATAACATCCTTCCCTACTTGTTTAAGTGATGAGCATGCAGCATTTATATTGCTTGGTTGGGCTTATAAAATTGCATCTCACATTTTATTGGTTTTTTAGTGGTATTAAAATATATGTTTTATACCTTGAAGTACTGTATCAGGTTTGTTCCTCCTTATTTATCTACCATGGAGCACCATCAGATCCATGTTTTCATACTGTACAATGCACACGAGCGTTAAAAGGGCCTCTTGGATGCTGAGCTGAGGACATAAATCCAGCCACAATGATACATTTCATCAGCAGAGACAACAAATTAAAAACACCCACCCATGAGACATGGCTGTTCAATTGCCCTTATTTTCAGTGTGAAAATAAGGCATTCTCCACAAAAAACAATCAATC
Source organism: Pterophyllum scalare (assembly GCA_024447675.2). Lineage (NCBI taxonomy): Eukaryota > Metazoa > Chordata > Actinopteri > Cichliformes > Cichlidae > Pterophyllum > Pterophyllum scalare. The sequence continues at coordinate 6,886 of JAMQGT020005586.1, forward strand.
AAAGTAAATGACCCTGCTATTCACAAATCTGTCACAGTGAAGCAGTAACCATCAGATCTCTCTAGTGGTCAAGCCAAGCTCTTCCCCGAGACCTCATTTCAACCCAGGTCTCTCATGGGCGGTGGGGCCCTGTGGTCTCAGTCTTCAGGCTGGTTTAATTAATACGTTTTGACGGAATGGCAAAAACAACACAAGGTGCTAACCCTGTTAGCTGAGTGGCATGTTATAGCATTAGGCTCTTCTGATGGGGGTGGTGGGTGGGTGGGGGAATTAAAAGATTTTTGCTGTGGATTGGTTCACAATGCACCAGGAAGGAGATCTGAGCCCAAATGAAATGATTGTATCAGATAGAAATCAATAGCAATCCATGCCTTCCTTAATCCTGCACTAGCTCCCAGATCACTCCCCGGTGCAGGCAATCTCTCAGCCATCATTACGACACGCAGATCGATAGCGGGCAGCGAGGCCTCTGGTTAAGTTTCTGGCTACACTGCAAAGTATGAGAGAAGAGTCTAAAGGATAAGAGAGATGGGACAGGATGATGAGAGAAGCCAGTGTGGCAAAGTACAACTGTGCTTTTGTTAGAGGTAATTAACAAGAGAAGACAGCAGAAAACAAGTAATCCACCTGGCCTTAAAAAAAAAAACTAAAAAACTAAAAAAAATCCTTTAAAAAAACTTTAAATCCTGCTAAAGCTCCAAAGCACAAAATCTTTTGTTATTATCTTGCAATACGGAGTTTGAGTTAAGCGCCAAGCATATTCCGCTTCAAGAGATGGATGATGAAGCTTGGAATAGTGTTTTATGGTTGTAATCAGAACAGGTGCACATCATCTATCAAGGCATAATGAAATTGTACAAAGTGCTTTCTTGTCTTCAATACTCGTAACATCCTGTTTCAGTTTATGCCACAACCAATGAAAGAGACCATCTCATAACTCTTGCTGGCAACATCTCAGGGGATCTAAGTGAAGAAAAACAGGCTTGAGTTAGTATGTGTGATTTTGGTTGCGCAGTGATTGCATTCGTATGATGTGAAATATGAGGGAAAAAAATACAAGAGCAATAAACATGAACCTTTGCAGACTCGGAGCAGCACCTGCAGAAAAAGCATCGCGGAGTATAAATAAAGTGACTTTCACGAGATGTTTCTGCACAAAATTCACAGGGTATTTGTCGTATTCTTGAAAAATTAATTTGGCTAATCATTAACATCAGTGGCCTTAACAGCAGGAGGATCCATTATTAACACTACTGGCCCGAGCTGCTGAAAACACAGAGAAAGCGCCTGTAGGTGCAACCTCTGCTTTGTGCTTTGTAGTCAAGGCACAGAGTATGTTTAAAACCCCTCAATTAAAAAATGGCGAGTGGGGCGCTGCTTTAATGATAGCTGTGATTTTAATCAGGAGCGTGGTATTCCTGCTAGGTCCTGGAGGTCTGGGGGTCTCACTGTGCACATCAACTTATCTGCTTCCTAAAGCTCCCTTTTTTAATTTCCCACCTCAGTCAAAGTCTGCTCTGCTCTCCCAGTGCTGCTTTCACTCCACTTCTCTCCCCCAGCAGACCTTGCTGTTAGGATGCAAATATTGAAAGAAAAGGCACCACAAGTAATTAATTTCATTAGCATCAATATTCTACTCATGAGCCACAAACACAGGCAGAGAGATAGCTGGTACAGGAAATCTCAGTGATGGAAATTATAGTAAGGGGATATGAGCAGGAAGATAGATAGAAAGAAGGGAAGAATGATTGCTTACTCTCCCTCTATTCTCTGTCTCTGTCTTATCACCTTATTTTCTACAACCCACCACCGCTCTGAAAAAGACTACTGGGGCAAAGGAACTTCTCCCAGCAATTAAGGGGGGGGGGCTCAGACACTCAAAGTAATTACTGCTGCACATTGCTGCTGTCACAAAACTCAGCTTGCCCTCTGGTCATAAAAAAATACACTAAAGAATATTTAGAAATGAATTATTCAAAGTGATTGTTCGCACTCAATTATTCATGGGGCCCCAGCGAAGAGAGATTTGCATCTCAACGCTGTAAATATTATTAATCTTGCCAATTACAAAATTCTCTGCTGCTTAAAAATTCTTCAAATGATGTTCCAAAAATGTGTGCAGCATTTTATAAGCTTTAATGTTTAAGTGGTTTGAAATGTATGTGCTACAGCTTTTATAAGTCATCTGGAAAACAAATCCAGTTCTCTTGAATGAGAGTTTTCAGTGTGTGAAACAGAACTACCGCAGAATGTTAACAGCCTAGACTGATTTCTGAATTTTAACTTATAATGTTCAGAGCATCCTTGAGAAAAATTACACACAACCTGAGTCCCAGGACGGTGTGCCATCCATGCCTGTTGATCCATGCCGTTTCAAGGTATTGCTTAATTCTTCATTGCACATGCACATTTCCAAAACACCACATTGTAAAGTGCCAAATATTAATTAAATATACATAAACTGGATTATAGCTTTAGGGACATTGTTGCAGAGGCTATTGCCATTCAGTTTTGCATCTTTGCCTGGGACAAATCACTTTTCAGAGCAAATGTTCTGCTGCCAATCTGGATCCTGGAATTACAGGCAAAAGCTAAGCCAAAGTTTTGAAGTTCTGGGAACCTTTCATCATGGAAGTGATCATAAGTCAGTAAGATTTTCTGAAGGCGCTTGCCTTGCTTGACCAGGAGGAAATCAGTGTGCAGCTGTGAATTATTGTGGTGACAGATGCTCCCAAAACCTTTCAGAGAAAGTCATATAGTGAGTGTTTGATGTTAAAAGACAGACAGACCACTGTGAGGCTTGTTCTGGACAGTGTTGTGAGTAAATTCTTTTGTGTTATGGTGGATCATAATTTACGAAGGAGGATTAGGGCCACTAAAAAAAAAAAAATGGGGCATTGGGAAAAAAGGGGAAGCCAGAATTCTGACCTTGATCTCACAATTCTAACTTTAATCTCAGAATTGTAAATTTAATCTCAGAATTCTACCTTTGATCTCAGAATTCTAACTTTAATCTCACAATTCTAACTTTAGTGCATTCTGAGTTCATGTCGAGTAAGTGATGTAAGGTAGTTTGTAGACTTGTTTTATGTTAACATGCAGTCGCGATCCTTAATGCTAATCGCGTTAGCTCGTCTATGGGAAAATCCATTGTATGTTAGCATCAAGCTAGCGGGATGCACGCTAACTATTGTTTACCTTTTTCTGGTGGTTATACCAGTTACAGTTTGAGACATTAAAGCGTCAATCGATATCGAGTAATATGAGAAATGTAGTGTGTGACTATATGCATGTTGTAATATATTTTTTCTTGTGTTTTGTAGTTTTACAGAACCTTCATTAGAGAGACAAATAAACCCTGCAATGATGGCGTAAAGCTTTTGCCTCTTATTTTGAAGAACTGTTTATCTATCTGCCAAATTGGGCACCCACGTACAGTGAGGGTACGAGCTTTAATATCGAGTTCTAACTTTAATCTCAGAATTCTAACTTTGATCTCACAATTCTAACTTTAAACTCAGAATTCAAACTTTAATCTCAGAATTCTGACTTTGATCTCACAATTCTAACTTTAATCTCAGAATTCTGACATTGATCTCACAATTCTAACTTTAATCTCAGAATTCTAACTTTAATCTCACAATTCTAACTTTAATCTCACAATTCTAACTTCAATCTCAGAATTCTGACTTTGATCTCACAATTCTAACTTTAATCTCACAATTCCAAATTTGATCTCACAATTCTAACTTTAATCTCAGAATTCTGACTTTAATCTCACAATTTTAACTTTAATCTCACAATTCTAACTTTAATCTCACAAATCTGACTTTGATCTCAGAATTCTAACTTTAATCTCAGAATTCTAACTTTAATCTCAGAATTCTAACTTTGATCTCACCATTCTAACTTTAATCTCACAATTCTGACTTTGATCTCACAATTCTAACTTTAATCTCAGAATTCTAACTTTAATCTAAGAATTCTGACTTTGATCTCACAATTCTAACTTTAATCTCAGAATTCAAACTTTAATCTCAGAATTCAAACTTTAAAAATTCTAACTTTAATCTCACAATTCAAACTTTAATCTCAGAATTCTGACTTTGATCTCACAATTCTAACTTTAATCTCACAATTCTAACTTTGATCTCAGAATTCTAAATTTAATCTAAAAATTCTAACTTTAATCTCACAATTCTAACTTTAATCTCAGAATTCTGACTTTAATCTCAGAATTCTGACTTTAATCTCACAATTCAAACTGTAATCTCACAATTCTGACATTGATCTCACATTCTAACTTTAATCTCAGAATTCTAACTTTAATCTAACAATTCTAACTTTAATCTCAGAATTCTAACTTTAATCTCAGAATTCTGACTTTGATCTCACAATTCTAACTTTAATCTCACAATTCAAACTTTGATCTCACAATTCTAACTTTAATCTCAGAATTCTAACTTTAATCTCACAATTCTAACTTTAATCTCACAATTCTAACTTTAATCTAAAAAATTCTAACTTTAATCTCACAATTCTAACTTTAATCTCACAATTCAAACTTTGATCTCACAATTCTAACTTTAATCTCAGAATTCTAACTTTAATCTCACAATTCTAACTTTAATCTCACAATTCTAACTTTAATCTCAAAATTCTAACTTTAATCTCACAATTCTAACTTTAATCTCAGAATTCTGACCTTTATCTCACAATTCTAAATTTAATCTCACAATTCTAACTTTAATCTAAAAATTCTAACTTTAATCTCAGAATTCTAACTTTAATCTCAGAATTCTGATTTTGATCTCAGAATTCTAACTTTAATCTCACAATTCTGACTTTAATCTCACAATTCTAACTTTAATCTAAAAATTCTAACTTTAATCTCACAATTCTAACTTTAATCTCAGAATTCTAACTTTGATCTCAGAATTCTGACTTTGATCTCAGAATTCTAACTTTAATCTCACAATTCTAACTTTAATCTCACAATTTTAACTTTAATCTCACAAATCTGACTTTGATCTCACAATTCTAACTTTAATCTCAAAATTCTCACTTTGATCTCACAATTCTAACTTTAATCTCACAATTCTAACTTTAATCTCAGAATTCTGACTTTGATCTCACAATTCTAACTTTAATCTCACAAGTCTAACTTTAATCTAAGAATTCAAACTTTAATCTCAGAATTCTGACTTTGATCTCAAAATTCTAACTTTAATCTCACAATTCTAACATTGATCTCACAATTCTAACTTTAATCTAAAAATTCTAACTTTAATCTCAGAATTCTAACTTTAATCTCAGAATTCTGACTTTGATCTCAGAATTCTAACTTTGATCTCAGAATTCTAACTTTGATCTCACAATTCTAACTTTAATCTCAGAATTCTAACTTTGATCTCACAATTCTAACTTAAGTTCAAATTAACTCAGTGAATTCAATCACTTTAATCTCACAATTCTAACTTTGATCTCACAATTCTAACTTTAATCTCACAATTCTAACTTTAATCTCATAATTTTAACTTTAATCTCACAATTCTAACTTTAATCTCACAAATCTGACTTTGATCTAAAAATTCTGACTTTGATCTCACAATTCTAACTTTAATCTCACAATTCTGACTTTAATCTCACAATTTTAACTTTAATCTCACAATTCTAACTTTAATCTCACAATTCTAACTTTAATCTCACAATTCTAACTTTAATCTCACAATTCTGACCTTTATCTCACAATTCTAAATTTAATCTCACAATTCTAACTGTAATCTAACAATTCTGACTTTGATCTCACAATTCTAACTTTAAACTCAGAATTCTAACTTTTAATCTCATAATTTTAACTTTAATCACAATTCTAACTTTAATCTCACAAATCTGACTTTGATCTCACAATTCTAACTTTAATCTCAGAATTCAAACTTTAATCTCACAATTCAAACTTTAAACTCAGAATTCTAACTTTAATCTCATAATTTTAACTTTAATCACAATTCTAACTTTAATCTCACAAATCTGACTTTGATCTCACAATTCTAACTTTAATCTCAGAATTCAAACTTTAATCTCAGAATTCTGACTTTGATCTCACAATTCTAACTTTAATCTCACAATTCTAACTTTGATCTCACAATTCTAACTTTAATCTCACAATTCTAACTTTAATCTCATAATTTTAACTTTAATCTCACAATTCTAACTTTAATCTCACAAATCTGACTTTGATCTAAAAATTCTGACTTTGATCTCACAATTCTAACTTTAATCTCAGAATTCTAACTTTAATCTCACAATTTTAACTTTAATCTAAAAATTCTAACTTTAATCTCACAATTCTAACTTTAATCTCACAATTCTGACCTTTATCTCACAATTCTAAATTTAATCTCACAATTCTAACTGTAATCTAACAATTCTGACTTTGATCTCACAATTCTAACTTTAATCTCAAAATTCTAACTTTAATCTGACAATTCTAACTTTAATCTCAGAATTCTAACTTTAATCTCACAATTCAAACTTTAAACTCAGAATTCTAACTTTAATCTCATAATTTTAACTTTAATCACAATTCTAACTTTAATCTCACAAATCTGACTTTGATCTCACAATTCTGACTTTGATCTCACAATTCTAACTTTAATCTCACAATTCTGACTTTAATCTCAGAATTCTGACTTTAATCTCATAATTTTAACTTTAATCTCACAATTCTGACTTTGATCTAAAAATTCTGACTTTGATCTCACAATTCTAACTTTAATCTCACAATTCTAACTTTAATCTAAAAATTCTAAGTTTAATCTCACAATTCTAACTTTAATCTCACAATTCTAACTTTAATCTCAGAATTCTGACCTTTATCTCACAATTCTAAATTTAATCTCACAATTCTGACTTTAATCTAAAAATTCTAACTTTAATCTCAGAATTCTGACTTTGATCTCACAATTCTAACTTTAATCTCACAATTCTAACTTTGATCTCACAATTCTAACTTTAATCTCACAATTCTAACTTTAATCTCATAATTTTAACTTTAATCTCACAATTCTAACTTTAATCTCACAAATCTGACTTTGATCTAAAAATTCTGACTTTGATCTCACAATTCTAACTTTAATCTCACAATTCTGACTTTAATCTCACAATTTTAACTTTAATCTAAAAATTCTAACTTTAATCTCACAATTCTAACTTTAATCTCACAATTCTAACTTTAATCTCACAATTCTGACTTTATCTCACAATTCTAAATTTAATCTCACAATTCTAACTGTAATCTAACAATTCTGACTTTGATCTCACAATTCTAACTTTAATCTCAAAATTCTAACTTTAATCTGACAATTCTAACTTTAATCACAGAATTCTAACTTTAATCTCACATTTCAAACTTTAAACTCACAATTCTAACTTTAATCTCATAATTTTAACTTTAATCACAATTCTAACTTTAATCTCACAAATCTGACTTTGATCTCACAATTCTAACTTTAATCTCAGAATTCAAACTTTAATCTCAGAATTCTGACTTTGATCTCACAATTCTAACTTTAATCTCACAATTCTAACTTTGATCTCACAATTCTAACTTTAATCTCACAATTCTAACTTTAATCTCATAATTTTAACTTTAATCTAAAAATTCTAACTTTAATCTCACAATTCTAACTTTAATCTCACAATTCTAACTTTAATCTCACAATTCTAAATTTAATCTCACAATTCTAACTGTAATCTCACAATTCTGACTTTGATCTCACAATTCTAACTTTAATCTCAAAATTCTAACTTTAATCTGACAAATCTAACTTTAATCTCAGAATTCTAACTTTAATCTCACAATTCAAACTTTAAACTCAGAATTCTAACTTTAATCTCATAATTTAAACTTTAATCACAATTCTAACTTTAATCTCACAAATCTGACTTTGATCTCACAATTCTGACTTTGATCTCACAATTCTAACTTTAATCTCACAATTCTGACTTTAATCTCAGAATTCTGACTTTAATCTCATAATTTTAACTTTAATCTCACAATTCTGACTTTGATCTAAAAATTCTGACTTTGATCTCACAATTCTAACTTTAATCTCACAATTCTAACTTTAATCTAAAAATTCTAAATTTAATCTCACAATTCTAACTTTAATCTCACAATTCTAAATTTAATCTCACAATTCTAACTGTAATCTCACAATTCTGACTTTGATCTCACAATTCTAACTTTAATCTCAAAATTCTAACTTTAATCTGACAAATCTAACTTTAATCTCAGAATTCTAACTTTAATCTCACAATTCAAACTTTAAACTCAGAATTCTAACTTTAATCTCATAATTTAAACTTTAATCACAATTCTAACTTTAATCTCACAAATCTGACTTTGATCTCACAATTCTGACTTTGATCTCACAATTCTAACTTTAATCTCACAATTCTGACTTTAATCTCAGAATTCTGACTTTAATCTCATAATTTTAACTTTAATCTCACAATTCTGACTTTGATCTAAAAATTCTGACTTTGATCTCACAATTCTAACTTTAATCTCACAATTCTAACTTTAATCTAAAAATTCTAAATTTAATCTCACAATTCTAACTTTAATCTCACAATTCTAACTTTAATCTTAGAATTCTGACCTTTATCTCACAATTCTAAATTTAATCTCACAATTCTGACTTTAATCTAAAAATTCTAACTTTAATCTCAGAATTCTAACTTTAATCTCAGAATTCTGATTTTGATCTCACAATTCTAACTTTAATCTCACAATTCTGACTTTAATCTCACAATTCTAACTTTGATCTCACAATTCTAACTTTGATCTCACAATTCTAACTTTAATCTCACAATTCTAGCTTTAATCTCACAATTCTAACTTTAATCTCACAATTCTAACATTGATCTCACAATTCTAACTTTAATCTCAGAATTCTAACTGTAATCTCAGAATTCTAACTTTAATCTCACAATTCTAACTTCAATCTCACAATTCTAACTTTAATCTCACAA
>JAMQGT020005587.1:0-19182 GCA_024447675.2 Pterophyllum scalare
CACTGAACCAAAAGGAATAATTATTATGTAACATAACACTACGTATTGCTATTACCATTTAATCTTTGGACATTGTGACCTTTCGTTGACCAAATGTTCAATTTATATATATATATATGTATGTATGTATGTATGTATGTATATATATATATATATATATATATATATGTATATATATATATGTATATGTATATATGTATATATATGTATATGTGTGTGTGTGTGTGTGTGTATGTATATATATATATATAAAATTTTGTTATTTTTTTATGTTTTGCTCTTTAATTTTTTTGTAGATCTGTTGCAATGTTGGCAAACAACGTTTGTTTTTATGTAAATTAATGCGGTCTGAGTGCTTGCGTCTGGCGCTCGGCTCTACAAACTCCACCCCGATAGTTTCACCACTGAAGCAGGAACTTTTTGGGGGCAGGAACAATGACCCAAAAAAAAAAAAATGCGAAGGAAGGTTCAGGCTGTAGAAATGTAAGTTATTCTCATGAATTCTTGGAAGGTCAGAAGACACGGGCAAAACATGACACTTCTGTAACTTTATTCTGTCTTTATGAAAAAAAATCATAATTATAGTTGCACATTGAAAATAGGAAAAGCAAGATTTTTACACAAAAATGCATGTTCCTGTGACGACTCAAACCTGCATGCAATCATGTTGTTTGCATAGAGTTGTATCCTCATTATTGAGCTAATTACAGCATAGCTGTATTATTAATGTGTCTGTGAACCTATGGTTGCTCACAGGTCTGTAAATGTCATGCAGGTCACGCTTACATACCTCCAGCATGTAAAAACAATCAGCAGGTAGCCATTTTTTACTCAGAAGGAACCCTTACGCTGCTGGTTTGTGGCTCCTAATAAATATTCCTCTTCAGTTGTTGCAATATATGTCTTGCATTTGTGTGAGTGTATGCCAGGACAGCGGGTGTTTGTGTGTTTTGTCAGCAATACTTGTGCTGCTGTGTGCTATTCAAATGCTAATGCAGAATTCCCATTCCACACAGGATTAGCCTGCGCTCCTGTTTACCTAGCACGACTACTTCCTGTACAAGGAAGGGTACTCCTGTACTGTTTGCACGCACAGAGACACACACAGAGGAGTCCTTATATGCAGAATCACACCCGCATCTACATACAGAAAACTAGTATTTCTTGCACACAGGATCCCACAAATGGACACACACACACACACACACACACACACACACTGAGAGAGCTTTTGGAGAGCCTTTGAAGCAGCGTGGTTGGAGTGTGCCTGTGTCCTCAGGCACGTTGGCAGGGAGTCTTTATGGAGTTTCTGCCTTCAGAAATCCAAACATGAGAGGAAACAATCTGTTGGTTCTTTGAATACTGAAGGACACTCTGCCTCACTGTGCCTCTCTCTCTCTTCTGATGGAGGAATGTCAAGCGTCCCAGGGCACGATGTTGATCAGATTTGGACCAGATAGAAATGATTTCTGCAGGTAGTACATTATTCACTGAATTACAGTCATTTCACAGAAGATTCTCTCTTTAAAAGATGAACACATTGTAACTGAAACCATCCCTATGTCTAACAGATTGTTGGAGCCGGTGCCTTATGTTGGTGCTTCCTGACACTTTAGAAACGTGCCAGCCTTCGGTGTTGGTTTGCTCTGTTTAGAGTTTCCGAGGAGTGGTAATTAAAGTCGATGTAAATTATAAGCAAAGGTTTGTTAAAGATATTAAACATGTTAGCAAACGATTGAAGAAAAGGTTTTACTAATCGTGGAGTTTGGCCACTGAACAGGTTTTTTGGGGGGTGGATCAGTATGGCTGTCCTGTTTGATCTCGAGTTACTACACCTGCTGCTATTACCTAGATTTTTGTTAGCAAGCTTTGCCTTAATTGTGCAAATGCGTCGTCACTGATACCAGAAATGTATAACAGCTCGTTCTGTTTTTGCATTTTCTGTGAATGATCAATTAAAGAAGAGACTGAAAGAGTTACATGATGATATGAAGTTCTACACGTGCACGCGCCTCAGTAGTGACCATTTAATGTGGGAAGTTTGACGGACTTTTATTGAAAATAACTGGTTACCAGTAAAAGGGGTCAAACCAGCTATCTCCTTCCCTGCCAACATCTCGCCACTAATGTACGTTGTTCTTCCTTCTTCTTCTCCAGCTGCACCCTTTAGGGCTCGCCAGAGCAGTTCATCTGCCTCCACCTCACCCTTTTCCCCCAGCATCCTCTTCTTGCACACAACCCTCTGCATGCCCTCTCTTATTACATCTTTGAATCTTCTCCGTGGTCCTCCTCTTTTCCACCTGTCTGGGAGCTCCATCTTCAGTGTCCATTGTCTGATATATCCATTATCCCTCCTCTGCACATGTCCAAACCATCTCATCCTTGCCTCTTTAACGTTGTCTCCAAACTGCTCAACCTGACCTGACCCTCTGAGCCCCGTCCAGCTCGCCTCCTGTCTTTTTGTTAGTGTCACTGCCTCCAAACATATCACAGCAGGTCTCACTACCATAAATCTTCCCTTTCACTTTTGCTTTCATATTTCTGTCACAAATCTTCTCTCCACCTGCTCCACTGTGCCTGCACTCTCTCCTTCACCTCTCTTGTGCTCTAACTGTTGCTTTGGATGCAGTTGACAGGTATTTAAACTCCACCTTCACTGCTTCTACTCCTTGCGTCTTAAACCTGCCTGCCTCTCATTCACACACACCTCATTCCTCTCCTCTCTCGAGCATACCTCCATCACTCCAGGTTCTCTTCCACCTGCTCCCTACAGAGCAGTGTCATCTGCAAACATCATAACCCATAAATGCAGTGATGAAAGTATTCAGCATCAGTATCAATTTTTTTTTTACACTGGCAAAAAATTGGAAAAATCCAAATAGTTTTTTTTGCTGTTTTGTTTAAGAATTTTAAAAAATTACAATTTGCCTTGATCGTTCATAACACAAACTCTACAGTAGTGATCCAGATTTACAGTATGAATTTTCAGAATATTCTTCTTCATAGCATCATTTTTAAAACAGTCGTCATATTCTGTGCTCATGTCTTCATTGCAGGTTCTTTGCATGCATTTTTCCCCCATCTGACTTCTGTCTCGGTTTCTCTTTTTCTTTCTCAAGAAAACGAGATTGATGCTCGAGTCACCGTGCTCGCCTCGTGCATCGCAACGCCCAATCGCTCCACAATGGCACGAGGCACACTCACACACAGTACTGTACACTCCGCTAAATAACACAAGAACACACACACACACACAAACTGAATGCTCACGCGCAGTTGAAATTATTCATTTCCCTGTCATATGAAATGCAGTTATTGTTCCTTTCTCCTTCCCTCTCCCTATCAGGAGGTATTCACATGGACAAGAGGAGAGGGAAATGAGTTTTCAGAGCAGCTATAACCAGCTCCCAGGGAGGGAATAATAATAATAATGTTTTATATGAAGCACTCAGTTCAGCAGGGCCTACAGGTTGGCTAACTAGACTGGCCTCTGGCACCGGAGGACTCATTTGTGAAACACACTTTGCTCAGTGGAAATGAACCTAACTGAGGTTCGGCAGCTACAGCGACCGATGGATCGCCAAAGTCACGTTGCATTTTTTGCTCTTTTCGTGATGCTGCTTTGGAGAAATGCCAACCGACCAATCAGAAGTGTTTATTTTGGGGGTTTTGTGATAACTGCTGCTGTCAGTGGAGGTAAAAGAGCACCAGTTCAGGCTTTTAAAACACTTTCAATTGAATTGAGGCATTTTACTAATAGGTTATGAAAATAAATGAATAAAATGATTTGTTATGGCCTTTTTATCTTTCAGCCCTGACATTTTATATTTTTACATACACTGTTTTATACTTTCAGCCTTTTGTTCTGGTCATATTTCTCAGTTTTCTCTTGTATTTATAATAATGAGAAAGATGAAGCTAAATATTGAAGCCCAGCAGAGATGTCAGAATGCTGTGAGGTGCCAAAGCAGTCAGATTGGATATCTGGCGGTTTGGTGTGAATCAGTCGCCATGTTTCTGTTTTGTGTTTAGTATGCTGGTTCATATTCTAGCCTATCTGTTTCACATGAGATAAAATGTAGCTAAAAATATGAGATATCAAACAGAGCACAAGGAAATGCTGCTGTGAAGTCTTTACTGTACAACAGCTGCAGGGGAATATTGACTTACCTGCGAGGCTTATGGTCACCGAAGGCCTCACAAAATCATTTTTAAAATCTATATTTTAGTACCAGTGGAGCACTGAAAAGGTGGAGAAAACAGTGGCATAGAATGATTAATAATTCTGAAACTCGGGAAGGAATTAATTTACAATTTGTGATATTGATTGATTGCCAAAACAGGTGAACGGGGAATTAGGCCCATCTGTTGTTTCTGTTTGTTTTGGTTAATTTTCATTTCAAATTTTGACATTTTTGTGTTGTTTTGTTTTTTCTCTTCTTCCAGAGAACATTGAAACCTTCATTACTTGGTAAAGTGTGAAATGTTGGTGTTTTACACTCGACCCGACAGCTTCGACTAGTTGTTTGTTTTTAATGACAGTTTTGTACTGATCAGGGATCAGCTCAGGGATCAGAGGTTACTGGACTGCAGGCACACACTAACGTTTCTAATTGTAAAGAAACAACAGGTAGGTGATGGAAGCATTTTAGACACCACTGACAGTGAGTGCTTGTTGTGCTTGTTTGTAGCTTTGAACAGTTGCTCCGATCTTCTACACACACACATACAATTTGCTATCAAAATACCATCCCTGCTATAAGAAGCACATTTCTCACAAAAGCACAAGAAAGGGTATTTTACATTTCCCCCCTCCTAATTCCATTTTACCTTATAAATGATTCAGAAGCTTAAAAAAAAACATAACTTAAAAAAAACAGCAAGAATCAGCATAAATTGGATTTTTTAAAGATGAGGATGCAGCATAATCAAGCATCTTTGACTGCAAAATTATACACACACTGTGTGTGTGTGTGTGTGTGTTTGTCTCTTACATACACACACACACACAGATAAACAGAGTCTGGGAAAGGCTCAAAGGTTTCATATATATCATCGTACAGGCTCAGCAGGACTGTCAGTAAATCACAACTTCACATGTACTGAAATTAGATATTTAATTTATAAAATATCCGTACGAGTGTCATATTAGCGTCGGTGGGTTTCAGTTTGTGTGTACGCACCTTCACTTGTGCTACACGTACTTAGGTTGTGTCTGTGTATCTGTGTGCAGTGGAAATTAACTGTCACTGATAAGGCATGCACCACTTTGTCACGCTACACAACAGATGCCTGTGTGTGTTTGTGTGTGTGTTTTCATCGGTTTAACTTACATGGCTACTGTCTCTTTCCACAATGACTTTTTTTTAAATAATATGGAAATCAGGCGTTTGATCTCTTGTTGATGTCGGGATCAGAGATACCAGATTTACAGAGCTCGATGTCTTAACAAGATATTCAACAGATTTGTAACTGTGTGTGTGTGTGTGTGTGTGTGTGTGTGTGTTTGTGTGTGTGTGTGGTAAACGGATTTTGACTTTACAGTTAAATTCAGATTGAAAAGGATTCTAATTTTAAACCGTGGATTAAATATGAGGTTAAACTAAAAACCTAGGAGCTGCCACTGGGCAGAGATGTTAGTAGCACCTTAAGAGTGTTATTTTAGGAAACGACTGCCCAGATCTAAATGAAATGGAGGCTGCCAAGTTTAATAATCACATGGATATAAAACGTGCGTGGATAGAATCCTGAATTAGATCCGACAAGTTCTTAAAAAGTTTAGTCACTTTGCAAAGTTTGCAGCTGTTACAATGTGTGCACGCAGAGGAGAAACCTGTAAGAAAACCTTTGCAACATGCACATACATGCTTCAACTCTATGCTGAGCTTATATATTAAAGAAGCTCAACTGTCACCCCCCCCCCTCATGTTGAACTATTTGCTCTGAGCCCATCAAACAGTGCACAGCTTAGGCCTATCAAGACCCTTCATGGCTTACTGCAGTAACTTAATAATCACATAATAACTTAACAATGCACTGACTTCATAACCATAGCTGCACACTAGATATCTTTACATCCCATAACAGTGGACCTAAATCACATACAGGTTACCTGTAAAGCCAGGTTCCTCTAAAATAAGCTCGGTCGCTTCACCTCAGGCTGTAGTCTCTCTCTCTCATAAGTAAACCAGCAACCCGCTGCATGTTGCCGCATGGTTGCATTGTTGCTCAGCTCGAGGAAATGGTGTTGAATCAGTGGCTTTCTATTGACTTTTTTGACAGTTGTGTGTTTTTATGGACTGTTAGGTCAGACTACGAGCCAATATGATGACTTATTTATGATTGGTCTAATATTTTCTGAGGTAAGCTTTAAACTCAGAATGCTAACTGCCATCTATGGGACACAAGTATTTAGTCATGGAGTGAATAACAGTATGACACGTAAATTATGCCTGGTTTTGGTTCAGAAATGTAGTTTTGAGGAGATCTCGATCACTGCCCAGTTTTATATAAATACACAAATATGCAAAAGTCTCATTTCTTTGTATTTTTCTTCCAGGGAGTCAGAGTTTCTTGTAATTTTTTAAAGTGGTCTTAAGGACTCATTTTCAGTCCAGTCCTTGGACCTGACCATTTTCAGAAGAAAGGTGTTTTCTTTCTTTCATTTTTTCATCTAACACTGACCTATGAATCATTCCAAAAAAAAAAAAAAAAAAGCGATGAAGCAGTGCTGTGTCGACATAAAGTAGACAACTTAGCAAATTTGAAACAGTATCTTTAGGCACTTTGTTACTAGCAGCCCTGCCATTTGTTCCCATTTCTTGTATCTATGAAAAATGCAGACATAAAATAGTCTCTTTGCACCAGCAAGGTGAATTCCAAAGAGCCATTCACCACAAACTGGGCATATCTCAGTATGGTGTGCATACTTAAAAAGTGAGTGAAGGAAACAGGGGAAAAAAATCCAGCAAAGGCCTGACACAGGACCTGAGTCATGCATGTGGCGTTTCAGTTCATCCATCCACTGTTCACCAAAGCCTCACAGAAGTGGTCTCAGGGGAAGGGCGGCTGTCAGGAAGCCATTCTTGAGGAAGGGAAAGGGGGAGAAAAAAGGCAGAGGTATGCACAAGAGGTGGACGGAAAGTCAGCGGCAACAGGTCTGATGAAGGGATGAATCCAAATTTGAAATTTCGGCTTCAGCATCTCCAGGGAGGAGGTCAGGAGAGAGGCACATCAGTGAGTGTGTACAGCCATCTGTAAAGCATGGTGGAGGCTCTGTCGTGGTTTGGGGCTGCATTTCAGTCAGTGTTGTTGGGGATGAAATTCTGAATGCAGAAAATCACCATCAGATTTTGATCCACCGTGCAAGATCATGTGGAACAGCTTCATTTTTCAGCTTGACAGTGACCCCAAACACACTGCCAATGCAGTAAGGGCATTCATGGGTAGAAAAACACACAAAAAACAGACACTGTCACTCATGGATTGGCCTCCTCAGAGCCCAGCCCATTACTGAAGCCAAGAAACATCCGAAGAAGAGCTTTGAATATCCTTCGGGAAGCCTGGAGAATTATTCCCGAAGACTACTTAAAGAAATGATAAGAAAGCTGCCTCAGAGAGTTCAGTTTGTGTTGATGAATAAAGGTGTTAATACCAAATATTGACTTTCAAGCTTGTTAGAGTTGTGCAAACTCTGTTTTTTGACAGCGTTTTCCATGTATGCGCGCATGTTTCAATAAATCAATGCACCGTTTTCTCTTTCTCCAGGCTAAATGTAAAGAAATGAGGGGCAGCCCGAGACTTTTGCACAGTATTGCATCTCTGATATCCTGCGTTCAACTTGATTTCTGCCAGGAACCGGGTTATTTTGTGAATGTCAAATTAGCTGGGGAAAGAAAAGGTGTGTGTGTGTGTGTCTGTGTGTGTGTGTGGGAGGCAAAGGGAGAGTGTGTGTGAATAGGGCAGTAATTGTCTACTGCCATTTCTGTGAGTGTATACGTGCCTGTGTGTGTGTGTGTGTGTGTGTGTGCGCGCACGCTGGTGCAAAAATTGTAATTCTCACCTTGATGCATGTAAGATTGAGCCATCAATCTAGTTTATAGAGAGCGGAGGGTAAAATGAGGATAAAGAGTGGGGGGAGAAAGATAAGAGAGGGAGGCAGGGAGAGAGCGAAGGAGAGTATACAAACTAAAGAGGAAAGTCAAAAACTGAGAGCACAGAGAGCGAGAACAAAGAAGGGAACAAAACCAAAGAGCCAAACAGCAGCACTGACAGAAAAGTAGAGAAAAATCACAATTTAAGATTGAAGGAGAAAAGCTGATGAAGAATAGAAGAGGTGGCACAAAAGGAGAGTGATGCAAGATGAGAATAAAAATGAGAATAAAAACAAGAAAAGGCAAAAAACAAAGGGGGGGGAATATAGAGAGGACGGGAGGTGAGAAAGAGAGACAAATGGATCCACAGAAAGAGCCAACACACACACACGCACAAACAATGAGAACAACAGTGAGCCGACAGGGAGCAAATTAACTGGTTTAAAGCAGACAGAGTACAAGCTGTTTTCACTGTCACCAGTCATTTGTGCTCAATGTGTCATTTCTCCACTCAGTGCCAGTTACAGTCGGCTTCTCCTGTCGCTGCCTCTGTGCTAACACAAGCCAGTATCAGTACTTATGCAGCATTGTGCAGTGAGCTGTAGTATTCCATGCAAGGCAGCCGCAGCCTTTCGCGATTCTCGTGTTTGCAAAGTTGCAGCCCTTGTGTTTGGTGTATGTGCTCTGATGTGCAGTACTGATAAGCTGCTGGTGTGGACAGGACAGTCCTGCTGTGGAATAAATGTTCACAGAGCTAGAACGTCATTATTATCCCCTAACACTGTAACAGAGAGAAACTGTGTCCTTACTGAGGGCTTCGTGAAGTCCCGTTTGAACCTCAGCCGGAGCATATCTGCTGTGTCATAAGGTGGCCACAGCCTGAATCATTCTTCTGGTTTATCTAATATACTTTTAAATAAGATGGACATTTACAAAATGAACATCGTGTTGTGTTGAGGAAAACTGAAAATTAGTATTTGAGACCAAAAAACATCAGAAAACCACCAATCTGAGTCGCCACCTGCTGGCCACTAGAAAGAATGCAGATTTAAGGTATTTCTGCGTGACCTCACTTTTCAGAGCTGAAAGTTACAGTACTGTGCAAATGTCTTGAGCCACTTTTACTGCAAAGTGTTTGGGATCACGGTCATGCTGAAAAATGAAGCCGCTGCCAGTCAGATGCTTTCCAGATTGTATCGCATGAATCGGATGGTAAGTCTCTGCTTTCATAACTTTATCAATTTTGTCATAAAATCCCCAACACCACTGGCTGAAATGCAGCCCACAAACCATGACGCAGCCAGTTTTCCAGTTTCCTCATTTTTTTAAAGGACACACAGCATGTGTTTTGCAACAGGCTGCTGGTAACAAAGTGCCTGAATAAATAATTCAATATTGGTTCTTTGCTACATTTTCTAGTGGCTCTATGGTGTAGTGGTTTACACATTTGTGTAACAAGCAGCAAATCCTTTGGTTTTTGTGTCAGGACGGCATCTGGTGCCAAAATCAAACATGTAGAGCAGGGAATGTCAACTTGCGGCCCGCGGGCCACATCCAGCCCACCGGAGCCTTCCATCCAGCGGTCGGTGAACGGTGAACCTGCGGAAGGATCGTTACCGGCTGTGGAGTGTACTCCCCGGCCTGCGCCGGGCTCCCGTCTTCCCCTCTGTGAGGGTCTCTCACAGGGTCTGCTCACGGGGGGTAGGTGGCTCGGCGTGTACCCGCATGCGGTCCGTCCCTCGGCTGTCACGAACCCCGCGGCCTAGTATCTACTATTATGTTATCGTTAAAATAAACGTGCTGTCATTTTGTGCCATTGCGGTTGTACTGTGTGAATCTATGTGGAAATCTTTTTTTCTCACTGGGCAGAGGGCAGACTGAAGATTTTGCCGGTTTTACCTCAAAAACAATATTATTTATTAAAAAGTAGCTAGATTACTATATTTACATTTGTGACGAAAAAGGCGCCTCACCATTATCTGTGAAATTAAATTATTAAAATTTACCATAAAGTCCAGATAAAGAAAAGCTCTTTAAAAGAAAAGTGTCCATGCAGATTTAGAAGGTTTTGCATATGAACTCTTCACGTTTCTATATTCATTTAAAAAATAAGTCTACAGCAAAAACGCTTCTGAAGAGCAGAGTGTGCAGGGATGAACTCGTTGCTCTCGGGTAACGTTTTATTGTTTCCCAAGCTCATCATATCTATAACGAGCACAACTGCAGAGAAGAACATGTAAAGGCAAGACTTGCAAGTCACATCATTAAAAATAGTATAAATTTGATATATAAAATGATAATGTATTACTTAGGATACGACACTATTTTTATTTTACTTTATGAAAGCATGTGGCCCTTCACACTGTCTGCTGAGAAAAATTTCCTCCCCTGGATAAATGTAGTTGGGCGACCCCTGCTGTAAGGAAGTTTCTGAAAGTAAGCTTTATTTCTCTGTTGTGTACTGACACAACACTGGTTCATCCTTTGAATTAGATGCCTTTTCATGCTTGAATGATTCACAGATCAGTGTCAAGGGGCTTAACAAACAAAAAACTAATTCCATTGAAAATGGTCAGGTACAAGGACCGGACTGAAGATGGACAGAAAAACTTTGAAAGACCTTCAGAAAGTCTGAAGCACGGTTGAATACAAACTGGCTCACTGGAAGCCAAGTGTAAAGAAGCGAGGGCCACTCAAGACTTTTGCAAGGCAAACAGCGCAGTTTCCACGCAGTCCTCTGTGGCACAGGTGTGTGAGCAGTGTGCCCGCAGAGAGTGAATGTTGCGCTGTAAAAGCTCGCCAAGTCTCGAGTCTGCAAAGGTTCACTTCGCTGACCCTTTAAGAGCCGAGGTGCGTTTGTAATTTCAGAGCTGAAGTGAATCCCACCGCTTCGCTTTCTGAAACTCGTGTTGCTGCATAGCCGTCAGACAGGAGCGTGTGCTGCCTGCCGTACGTATTGCTGCTGTTGTCATCATCGCCGTTGTACTTTTCAAGCCGTTGGTGTTGTCGCAGTTGCTGTTGTTGTTGTTACTGTGGCTAATAGCGGATATATCCTCTCCATTAGCAGTTAATCTCCCTGCCAAGAGAGTGAAGAAAGCAATTTTACCAGCGGGATTTAAACGAGCACTGCTCTATCATCTTTTTCCTCTTCCACCTTCTTCCAAACTCCCCTTTAAAAATTGTAAATTTTCATTCCCACTCAGCAACAAAGACTCTCTCTCTCTCACACACACACTCTCACACACACACACACACACACACACACACACAATATTGTTTATTCCCTGACTGACCCTTCTGCTTGGGGCCAATAAAGAAAGGGATTAGATTGAGAGCTCACTGCACACAACAGAACACACACTGCTGCTGTCAAGACGTTTAATAATGAATCTGTGTTGTTGTGATTTTGTCCTTGGATTTTTTTTTTTTTTTAGCAAACCCAGACTTCTATGTTATTAATTTTTATTACTTCTCCCGTTTGTTGTTTGATAACCGTGCCTCGTGTCTGTGTGCGCGAGCGTGTCGCTGCTGTTTCAACATCATTTTTAATTTAATTTCTGTTGAAATACCAAAAATAATATTTTTTTATTTGAGCCACACTTGATGAAAACAAAAGGTGAACTAGAGAAAGGAAAGAATCTGAGTCTTTGTGTGAGAGAGAAATAAAATAGAGAGGATACGACAGAGAGAAAATGGAGGGAAGGAAGAAGCACATTTTGTATTTTGTCTCTTCTCTTAAGTCTGTTTTTATTCATGGCTTTTGCACAGGGTGAATTATTGCTGTGCTTCCAGACTTCTTGCTCTGCAGTGTTTGCTAAGCATTCTCCAAAACAATGTATCCACACTCCGAAGAATTTATACTCACCGGTGAGGTTTGTGATTGGATAAAATGTTTCCGAGGCTTTTGTCCGCTGGGATGTCTGGATGGATTAGGGACAGACGGAGATGGAGCGCTGTATCTGTGACAGCGACAGCACCTGAACTGTAGACGGTGATATTTTAGAGCCCGAAGTGTGTGACGGTTTCTTTGCACTAGCAAATGTACCCGGCTAGAAATAGTCCCAACACTGAGCACATTCACCAGCAGTGTTCAGAACAGGCCACCCACCACAAGTCGTGGGTCAAAGCTTAAACAGTAAATTTCAAAAAGAAACAAACAAAAACACTGGCTGAATGTATCACAGCGCAACAAGGAAGAAAAAAACCCCAGCTGTGTGCTTCCAAAAAGTTGTTTAAAATGTAACATCACACACATCCCATGATGCACTCTTTCTTCCTGTTAAAAGGGAGTTTTTCCTTCCCACTGTTGCTAAGTGCTTGCTCATAGGTCTTCTGATTGTTGGGTTTTCTCTGTATAACTGTAGGATCTTTACCGTACAGTGTGAAGCACCTTGAGGCGATCGTTGTTATGATTTGGCGCTATATAAATAAGATTTAATTGATCTGAAAAAAAAATTAAAATGCTTACCTACAGGACGGGACAGTGATAAAGTGGTTTGCAGTAACTGTAGGTGTGACTGTGAGCATGAAAGATCATCTCTTGCTGCTCTGTGATAGGCTGGTGACCTGTCCAGGTTCTACCTTGCCTCACTTCCAGGTGGTTCTGACTCCGGCATTCACACAACCCTGAATTGGATCAGCAGTTAATAAATTGGATGGACGATTTAAAAAAAAAACAAAAAATCTTCTCTTCTCTTTGTCACTGCATCAACAAACTCTTATTTTTTTTTTTCTCTTAACGCAGACCAAGTTCTGTAACATACACGTGAATCAAAGGGTCTACCAGAACCCTGTGTGGGCCAGCCCTACCAGCTGAGGTGGGATCCCAGGTTTCTGTGGACTGGGTGCACCAGCCTGTATCTCCTGCTCCAATCAGGGGAAACATGAAAGTGTGTGATAGGACGAAAAAGATGATGAACTAGGCTTGAGCAGGTCAAACACAGCGGAAACCCTGATGGCGGCCTGTAGCAGTCCTGACAAAGGATTGGGTAAAGATGGACAACCGATGGTTAAAACAGTGTCGTGGGAAAAAAGACACAACAATGCATGAACAGGATCCACAAACACTTCCGCCTTCACTGAGCTTGAGCTCATTTTGGAAGGACTGTGTTCAGATCAGTTTGAATTAGTTATCAGTGCACAGTTGGTATGTGATATGATGGTATGAGTTTGGTGCTGAACTGACCCACCAGTGGTCCAGTTGTTAACCATCAAAGACAAAATACAACAAGGAGGCTTAAACTGTCGAACACTTGAAATTCTGATTTAAGTGAGTACGAGAAAACATTTTGCTTTCAAAGCTACATCAGCTGGTCTCAGTTCAGTCTGTTCAAAAGAAAATGTGATGCAACACTGGAAAACATGCAGCAGGTCCCATATTCAACATTTTTAAATGATCAATAACACAGAGCCCTCCATAATGTTTGGAACAAGGACAGAACTTTTCAACTTTTGTCTCTTACATCTGCTGTGGTGGTGGTGCACAATCAAGCAATCAACATGTGACCGAAGTGCAGCCGTTCAGCTTTAATTCAAGGGGTTGAACATAAATTCTGCATGAACTGTTTAAGAATTACAGCCATTCTCAGAGGTTCAAAGCTAATGGGATTATTATTAACTTATGTCAAGTGAAGCAGACATAATATCTGAAGTTGACTCAAAGTGTAAAATTGTATTTTATAGCTTTTCATTGTAATTTTAAATTGTGATGCCCAAAGAGATGTTGGTGTGAGTGAGGGAGAAAACTTTATAACTTGACCAGATCAGGTGCTCTGTTATAAAGAAGGAAATGTACTGGCCAGCTCAGCAACACCCAAAGGCCTGACAGAGGACAGCCAAGGTGCATGATCACAGAATTATTTCCGTGGTTAAGAAAAACTACTTTACATCTAGCCAAGACAGGCGCAGTCTGGAGGAGGCAGGAGTCTGCAGTCAAGAGATGCCTTCATGCATGGAAACACAGATGGTTTTCAACAAGCTGAATACTGAATAATCTAAAACAAGCCTGCAGAGTTCTGGAAAACGTATGGAGATGGAGAGAAGCAGCTCATGATACCTCATCATCTAAAGGCAGGCAGCATCGCGGCATGGGCGTGCATAGCTGAACTGGGTCACAGGCGTTCACTGGTGATGCGACTGCCGATGGAAGAAGCAGGAAGAACTGTGACGTGTTCGGGGCCGCGCCCTCTGAGTCAGACAGACGCTGCAAAGCTGATGGCACGGAGCTTCACAGCGCAGACGGATAACGACCCAAAGCAAAGTTCAAAAGTTTCTCAAGACACAGAAATGGGATATTCTGGAATGGCCAGACCTCAGCTGAGACCTTTTGCTTTTCAGTTGTTACTTTGTCATAATTCAGTCAAGTCTGTGGGCGGTGACTATTTTGCCAGAAAATAATTTTGTAGCTAGTTGAATATAGAAATAAAATATATAGAAAATATGCATAGTTTTCTACGATTGACATTAGTTAGACTTGTGACAGTAGTTCAGCAGTGCTTAAAACAGCATTTCAGTGTTTCTTCAGTTCTTTCGGCATAAGGGACGGTAATAAAGTAGTAACTAAGTGGCGTTATTCCAGTTGTTTATGAAAATATGTCAGTGCATTTTTTAAGAGTATTATGGTGTGTATTTCCTGCATGAATCTCCATGTTGAGGCTTCTCATATGTGTGTGAAGGGTAAAATGTGCATCTGTACAAGGTAATGTTTAAATTACATTCCATCTGTCACCTCATACATATGCATGCAGAAATACGTGCACACACACACACACACACACACACACACACACACACACAGGAGATTGGCCTTGGCTCTTTTTCTTTACAGTTTTGAGCTCGGTTGAACAGACACGGAAAGCCTTGCAGGGCTGCGAAGAAAAATGCTTTAAATTCAAGGCAAATTTTTGATGTAGACACCTACAAATACATTTTCTCTCTCACTGTTTATCTCCTCCTCTCTCTACCAGTCTCCTTTTTCTCCTTATGCTTTATGGTGGATGCATTTATCACTGGCATAGCATGAATATGCAATGTGATCCTCTCTCGATCCCTGTGGGGACACTCTGCCTTGTCTCGGTCCTGCTGCCTACGCGGGGAGGCCGGAGGTCAGACATTGGGCTTTGCTACAGGGTAGCCACAATCTGGACCTTGTGCAGATTCTGAGAGTTGCCAAACAGCACTTCAGCTGTGACTTTAGGGTGTGAATGAGAATAAATGTGTTTTTTTTTTTCTTTTTAAAAATTCTGCAGTGAAAGAAATTTGTGTTTGTGTGTGTGAACACAAAATTTCTGCCTCTTCAAATTTGAAAAGCCAATAATATCTAGTACCAGTTGAAAGTTTGGACACACTCACCCATTTAGATGAATAGGTAAGTGTGTCCAAACTGGTACTGTGTATGTATGTATATATATATATATATATATATATATGTGTGTGTATATATATGTGTATATATATGTGTATATATATATATATATATATGTGTATATATGTGTATGTAATGTGCCACTGAATTCCTGTACGTTTGCGTCCAGTCATGTGACTTTGTATAATTTCTGTTTGGTCAGTAATGAAACCAGTCCTGTTGTTGCGTTGTAGCCTTTTTGTGTGAACAGAGAAGAGGAAGGATGTACAGTGTTTTGCATTTAGATGTGCTGTAGGTGTAAATCACTCACACAAACACTCGTGCCCGTGCTCCATGACTCGCTGCACCGTTCGTGTTCTCTGGAGAGCTCTGCATCTGCGTTATGAGATAATATGAGACGTATGTGTCTACACATCTGTCTGTGTGTGCATGCTCCATTATGTTTCGTTATTGTGCGACACTGACGGCAAGTGCAAAACTTAAAAAAATGGAGAAGACTGCAACATTTTGTTTTTGCACCTTTTAGAATGCCTGACGATCTAAGAGGATTTTGAACACAGGGCATTGCACGAGGAAGCTGTTAGTAGAAAAATGTGCCTTGTTGTCATGGCCTTGTTATATTTCCCAGACAGAGAGGAAAGCTTGCCTCAAATGTGGCCCATATCTGCAGTTTTCCATGGGCCGCATTTGTCCTTGACAGCACTGACGCTTCCTTATCTCAGCCGTTGGTTCACCTTGTGTTAGCCAGATGTGTCAGGCATGCTCTGACATCTGGGCCACATCGAGCCCACGCAGCGCTCGCAGTAACTTCATGTCGCCTGCGTGCGATGCCTTGTAGGCCATATCTGGTCCACACAACAGTGTTGTAACTGAAGCACAAGTGCCAAAAGAAACTCAGATTAGGGCCAAATGCATCTATCTGTGGTCATGTTGAATAAAAATGTAACAATGTAACGCCTTTAATGTTTTGCCAATATTTTCCTGTAATGTCAAAAATAGTATCAGTTATGGAGAGGGGCTTTCACACTTAAATTAACTGCAGTTAGATCAGGTAGTATCATTTCTTTTCCTTCTTGTGTGTGCAGGCGGTGGAGGACGGAGGATATAGAATGAAATCTCTTTAGTTAAATTATTTTTTTCTTCTATGGGAGCTGGGGCAGGCTCTAGCCCTCCTGTGAGCCTGAACTTGATAAGATAAGGAACTGGATGGATGTTTATTGGTCCTCAATATTACTGCTGTGTCACAATCAAAAATTCTAGTTTAGTAACAGCATGAGTGAAGTCTTTGTATGTGTCCACCTTCTCAGTACCTTTGTTGGTTTTTATCAGTCAGAAAATCACGACGCAAAATGTAAAAGAACCTTCTGTAGCCTCTTATTGCTGTTATAACCAGATCCAGAGGCAGGATGCATAAAAACAGTGTGTCTAACAGTGCGCAGTTTCACGACGGAAGCTGTGCACAAAGCATTAAAGTGCATATGCATTATTTTGGTCAGCTTTATAAATCCTTGCATGGGACAGATCCTCTTTCAGAAATCTTAATCATCGCAGAATATTACAGAAGTGCACAAGCCTGCAGTTTAGCTATTTATGGATGTAGACACTCCCTCCATCATCATTTGCGTATAAAACTGCAGGTTATTAGAAGCAGATGTAGCAATACAGAAAACGGCAAAGAAGAAGGGGATCTGGATTTTTTGGTGTCAGTGATTTAAAAAAAAAAGCAAAGGCAGAGTGAAAAATAAATAAATACATAAATACAAACAGTCTGCTTTCACTGTGTGAACTATTACACATGGTAGCAGCAATTTATGGCATCCACCTTGAGCTACCAATAATAATAATATCAATAATAATCATAAAAACAGGCCTGTTCTTACTCTGTACATCATATTATTTGGAACTAAGTTTGTAAATATTAAATTGCATTGATTAGCGTAGGTAGGTGTGCGTTGTAAAGTTAATAAAAAAAACTGAAGAAGAAATAAATGGTTGTTATATGTTACGTGTTGCTTTATTTTTCAATCTTCCACTTCTGTCTGGTTTGATTTGCCATAGAAAATATGGACGGACGGTCTGAAGAATGCATGCACATTAATTATTTATTATCTTATGAACGCCAGTTTATGTGGTGGAAAAGGCGTGTTTGTTTTTTTTTTGGCCCCGTGCTGTTCAGCTTTCACTTCAAGCGTAGATTTGCTTATTAACAACTAAACTAAAACTTGTGGTCAAAAGCAGAGAAGTTGATGTTGAGGAAGAACAGAAGTAATGATGCAGCAGAGCTGTGTGTGTGTGTGTGTGTGTGTGTGTGTGTGTGTGCGTCTGTGTCTAGCTGGCAGTTTGTGTGTGTGCAGCTGTATTTGTATGTGTGTTGGGGTCACAGACAGAGATGTATGAGCTGGAACAGAAAACAATGTAGAAACCAAACAAGCACCACCGCTGCAGGGAGAGATCTATACACACCCTTAATTGATGACAGTGTGTGTATGTGTGCGTCCACTTCAGTTCCTGTGGGTGAGACAGCGTTGATAGAACAGAGAGAGAAAGAGGAGAAGGTGTTTGTATCATTGTGTGTGTGTGTGTGTGTAGTATCGACGTAGCTGTGCTCTCTCCAGACCTGAGCTCAATAAGCCCCGACTTCAAACAAACAGCAACCACTTTACACAGTAGGAGAGGTGGAAGAAAGGGAGTAGGTAAAAATAAATGAAGGCCGGAGAGAGAAGAGGAGGAATAGGGAGAGGAGTCAGGGATTGTGGAATAACAGAGGAGAAGCACTGATGGTGAGGAAACATCGAAAGCTGACAGGGAAGGAGAAAGGAGACGGAACAGCTGGGAATATCAGAATATGTGTGGATGGAGGGAGGATGACGGGTGGGGGAGAAATGGAGACAAAGGTGGACTGAAAATGAGGGAAAGGATTGACTAATATAATTTAGCCCACGTAGCTTCTGTGATCAGGGCGTAATGTAAGAGGAAGAGAACAAAGTAAAGAATCTTTGTACCGTGTAAGTGACTGCAGAAAAGAAGGCACACTTCAGCTTTCTGATTGGCCTCCATGGTTCCTGGGTTTTGATTGGTGTCACTTTAAAGTTCCCACTGGAGTTTTTTGACCACTAGTAGTGCTTTGATGGGTTGCTGTATTTTATTCATGTACACTGGCACACCACTGATGGCTGGAGCGGCTCGCTCTGATCCCCAGGGCGTCAATTAGTGCCGTTTTCTCAAAGCCAGTAGCGTGGCTCGTTTACGCCTAAGGTGTCCTTTGCAGCCTGTGCCCTCACACACACTTGAGTTATTGGAGTTAGTGCTCCCAGCCCGTCATTGTTCGATATGCAGAGTTACTGTGCACCGGCATATTATAACCCAAAACACAACTTAGATTTCTCAGGGTTGAAACCAAACCAGTGACTGCAAAGCAGGCGGGAACACTGTGACTTACGCCACCACCATCCCTCCAAACTCCCAACAAAGGACATCACAGGACATCATATTTGACAGTGTTATAGTGCACCCTTGATGGGCATGTGTTAGCTGGATACCAGCTAAAACCTTACTTGGTCTTTTGTGGTAAAAGTCAGGAAAGAATAAGGCTGCCAGCTGTCGTAAAAAAGATCCAAGACTTAAAGGATTGTGCACAAAAATCTTAAATGATTCAAAATGGTGGCATCTTATAATAATTCTTCTCTAGCATACGTAACTGAACGAAGTAACAATGGTACATAACAC
>JAMQGT020005590.1:0-14795 GCA_024447675.2 Pterophyllum scalare
GTGGAAGCAGCGACGCCACGGGCTGCTTGGGCGAGTGTTTTTAGAGCCTGAGCTGTCTCTCTGGCTGCTATTCCTACACCCAGGATGATCAGAGGTAAGAGAGAGTATAAATGTAACTGACATCAACTACAGTCAAGAAGGATCTCAGAGGCATCACAGACCATTAATAAAGCTATGACACTTTGTGACAAGACAGTGCCACTGTTCATTTTCAAGTCATAAAAACACAATGCAATGCACAAAAAGTAATTCCTCTGTCTTGACAAATTTGCAGCAACAAGCAACAAAACAAAGATGACATTAGGATGTTTCCCTCACAGGCAGGAACTGACAGTAAGAGTCTCATAAGAAATGTGACATCTCATCCACAACAAATTAGCTGGATGGGATAAAACAAATGGAATGAAGCCATATTATGGTTGAGATAACAAGATTACTCAAGGGAAAAAACAGGTTCCAGGCGACGGGAGCGTTTCTCCTCGGGTTCTTTGGGCTGTGCTCTAACTGAGGATACTATAAAGGTAATGAAATCATCAGTGAGCCTTGTGTGTTTGTGTTACACGGCAAAGAGTGGAGCAAGAGATAATGGTGCAGAATGAACTTGAGAAAGGTCAAGAAAACTAGTGACCATAAATTCAGCTCATTAAGGTGCGACACGAAGGATCTTTTATTAAAACTGGCATCAAAGCTCACAGCAGCTGCGGATGTTGTTGGTTTATAACTAAAGAGGTAGGTCTTCTTGTGGCAATAGATGAAAAAGGTTGTGTGGTTTCTTAAAATTAAAAAGATTTCTTCCTCTTGCCTTGGATTTCAACATCTGTAACCATGTGTATAGAATGATGTCAGCAGTACCAACCGGTGTAGTGTTCGTTTCCTTGTGCAGCACAGGTGAGGAGCTGAGCCATGGAGGACCCCACTGACTTAGAGGTGCTGCCCAGATCCTGAGCACACTTCTCCAACTAGAGAGGGGAGAAAGAAAAGGAAATTTTAAAAAAAAAAAAAAAAAGAGAGAAATTTTTTCAGTAACTTAAAACAAAATATTAGCCTGCAAACTAACACTCCTACTAAGCTCCTGATATGCTCATGCCTTAGAAGCACAAGCATGTCTTGAATGTAGTGCATCTGAGTCCTGACTCAGTTTTATTGGGGTACAATGTCTCTTACTGATTCTCCAGGCAATGGTTTCAGTTGGGCATTTACAGCAGCCATCTTTGCATCTTGCAGCTCACTTCTTAGGGTCTGGATGGCAGTAAGGGCAGAGTCTATCTCCATGGGGCCACAAGCTTCATGAGCCTAGAGAAAAAAAAAGTCTGTGGTCACTTACAGTTTGCATAATTACAGTAGTTTCTCTTTCACCTGCAAGTTATAAAACTTCTACAGATTCTGAAGTGTTCTGTGCAATTTAAAAACACAAATTAAAACATTAGTTACAAATTGAATAACGAACTGAGCAGTAACAAAGAAAGATACAATATATTTTTCTGCACGTCATTGGCATGTCTAAAATGCAGTGATTTTGTGAATAGACTGCCACAGGCAAGAATTCCCGCGTGCGTCTGTGTTTTACCTTCTGTGCAGACGTCCTCAGCTCAGCCAGGCAGGTGGCCAGGTTCTTGGCACACTGACCCAGTTGCATGGCTGCAGCCTGATCAGTCACCGTGGGAACAGACGACTTGGCTGAGGTCACCATCTTACTGCCAGGCTGCAGGGTGGGTGGGGGGTGAGGGGGTATGTTTAAATTTTTATAAAGGCTCAATGTTTTCCTTAGAGAATCAACCAAACAATGCACTGTGTAACACCAAGTACACACATTTGGTGGCATTTCTGCAGTTGGTGTATGTAGAGCTCTGAAATCCTATCTAGGTATTTAACACATACTACCATCACACCAGCATTTCTCTAATAGTCTGTTAACACCAAAAAGAGGTTACCGGCCTATTTTTGACGTCCCCACATGACTTAAACACTATTTATACTTTCAGCCTGGTTTCCAATGTAGGACTGACGTTATCCAGAATGAGTGTGGGCACATAAAGTTTTAACAATCTCTTCTCTCGCAAAACAGAGAAAGCAAAAGGCCATAAAGGGCTGCACCTGTAGGAAGTTTTGGCTGGCAATAATGAGGGCTAACTGAGCACTGAGGTCCTCTGGTTTGGCTTGACTGCCACGGACTCCCTGGACAAGCTGTGGGATGTGGTCTGCAACTGCCTATAACACACACACACACACACACACATACCAAAACAACAACAACAAAAAAAAACATACAAGCATATTTACACAAGGTTTAATCCAGTAAAAAAACAAAAAAACAAAAAACACTTCAAAGTAAATATTTGAAAGAAGCATGAAGAGTTTCAAAGCATTTAACACAAAAAGCCAAAACACATCGAAAAGTAAATGGCACCCTGCTGTTAGCATCATCCCTCACCTTACAACTCTGCACCAGCTGCTGGTGAGCAGATGTGTTCTTGTTGGAGGCGGCAGCATTCTGAGCAGCAGCAATGGTCTGTGTTGCTGCAGCTGCAGCTTGCTTGGCAGCATTCTGAAGAATAACGACAAGACCCACACAAAAAAAATCACATGTAAAACATGGTTTCACAGTCTTTGTGTCACTCTCTCTTCATCTCTCTGCTTTTGACTGTGGATGTTGAAATGGTACTGTTGAATATGCAGCATAAAGGAGCATTAAGCTGTATTTTATATAATATTGCACATTAACAATGACCAAATTACAAGGACAAGGAACAAGCACAGAGTAAAGTGTGTTTAAAAAAAGAAGACCTGTTAAATTTCCTAAATCCTGCAAATGAGCCCAGGATTTTGGTTTGAGGTGATACAGAGTTGTGAGTCAAGCAACCTTAAGGCAAATGAGCAACTTTTGATTCATTTCAATTGTATTTCTCTTCCTATTTCAGGCAAAAATAAATAAATAATGAACTGAAGCAAATTCTGCTTAAAACCTGACATTTAATGGTGAAAAACATCTTACTAAATATCAAGCTCTCATCTTTGCTGATCTTTGGCGCCTCGTTTGAACTTTGTAGACAGCGATACAGTATCCTAATAGATGGTACTTTGGAGATGGTGACATTTAGAATAGGTGCTGGAGATAACACTATATTCACCTCTGAGGGTAAATTCAGAAAAAATATCATCTTCCTGGTGTAACTTATTTACTTGGGTCAACAAGCAACAGTTATTTTGGCTCTGCTGACCTCCAGTCTGTTGATCAGTTTTTTCTTGATGGCATTCTGAGCAGCAGCATTGGTGGCCACACGCAGGCCCTCTGCAGCCTCCCTCAGTCTCTGCTGCTGGTCCTCATTCTCTGGGTAGGCTGCTGCTCCCTGAGAACACACACATAGATAAGCATATACATAACAGATGGGCAGGGCAGGGAAAAATTATCTTAGAACATCCAGTCTAGAGAAATCTTTGAAAATGACTTCAGTGCTGCAGAACTTCACACAATCAATCGCTTCTTTGTAGATGGCTAAATGTCAAGAGTTGTTGTTTATTCACATCAAGAAGCTTTTCCATCTTCTTGTTAATGTATACAGCAGTACATGTTTACTGGGTACTTGCACCTTCCTTGCTGCAGGAGAAAAACCTCAGCCTGCTAACATTAAGCTAATTAATAGGGAACATCACCTGCAGCTACACAGAGAGGAAAGTGTACATGACAACTGATGTCATTAAAGAAATATTTAACCCCAATGATGCTACTGGCAGAAGTCACTACAACAAAATATATCAAATGTACAGACAAACAAAACTCATTTTGTGCTCCAAGAACATTAATCAGAGTAAAAATGTTGTTAGCAACCAGTTTAAAGTCAGTGCAGTTTGCAGCTGTCATCTGCCTGTTGGCAACTGCTGACACCATTTAAATAGAACACCCAATTTGCATAATTATTAGAAAGTGATGTTTTCCAGAGGGTGTAACAACACTTTGCATGAAAAAGAAAATATTCCTGGAGAACTAGTCTTTAAAAGTTGGGTCTGTTTAATAGTAGTACAACACACAGCCTGACATCAGCTCCAAAGATAAATAAGCATGAACACAGTTGTTTTTAAAAAAAAAAATTAGAGCAAAATATAAGCAAAATATACTAAATACGTTACCAAGGCAATGCTTGGCTAAGGTCTCAGCTTCCATTCACACGGATAAATATACAGCTGTGATGGTGATAAGTCTGGCACCAGGCTCTACCAACCAGCTGGAGGGCATCATTTAATTTTCATGGTGGGAGTGGAAAGTTATTAATATCAGCGTGTGATTCTGTTGACAGATAATGGGACTGATGTAGAAAGATAGAAGATAAATAGTTTGGAAAAAGGAAGATGAGATAAGAGACAATGCTAAGCCTGGCCTCAGAAGTCTGGGGAATAAAAAAAGAAGAAGAAGAAAAAAAAAACGAGAGTTTGATGTTAATTTTAATTGTTAATTTTTATGTTGCTACCATAAAATGTTGAGAAACAAGAAGAAATAGCTGAAAAAATATTAATGTTGTACGGCTTGAGAACAATTCTGTAAACTTTGCATTTTATTTTGTGATTGGTTCTGTCCTTCAGAGTAATTCCTGAACCTGACTATTGTTTACAGGACAGAGGTTTAAGACAACAGTATTTTTTTTAGATTAAAAAAATAAATAATGATAATAATAATAAAGTATAATTTGTCTCTCAGTGAGATCCAAAATTGCCTTCAGTGTTACAAAATTTTAGCAATGTAGAAACAAAACTAAACATATCAATGTAAAGGTCACTATTCATACAAGCCCCAACCGCTGCTTATCCTGGGTCCATATTAGGGTTTGAAAATTCAGCAGCTGCTTCATTCTCCATAAATAAACTACACAAAGCGTTTCAAACCAGATTTTATTCAACTATTTTCAATGGAATTACTCAAATTCTACAAAAATTGATCAATGTCCCGAAACCTCCATCAGCAGTTCATAAAATTAGGTATTGCTTAACAAGGTTGACAATGCAGATGTTGATTTCTACACAAAAAAACATCTCAGGTTTCGGGCATTTCAAATTAAAGATCAAGAGGCTTTTTATTGAAATGAATTTTTAAAGTAATCTTATAAAGGAATTAGAACATGTGCCAAAAAAGACCAAGCAGAATAACCTCCCGAAGTGGCGTTCTTGGTCTTTCCTCTTCATGTGAACACAGACACACGCGCTACTCTTGGCGTCTTTGGCCCTGCTTCTTTCTCCTCTGCTGTCACTGTAAATGTCACTGTGTATGTACCACAGAAGCAAAGCCCAGACCTCTAGATCTTTATCTGATCTTAAAAATGCCACTACTGAGATTAAAATGAAAACTTCAGTTCAGTTCAGATTTTTTTGTGGATTGCTTAAGCTATGAAAGTCAAAATTCAGAGCTATAAACAGAATAAATATACTTCTTACCTTTGCTGCCTCCACCATCCTTGCTGTGGCATCAGCCAACAATTTAGCGGCTGCCAGCAACTTCTTAGAATTGTCAACGTCAACCTCGGCTTCAGCATCGGACCTCATGGCATTCACCAAGTCAGAAGTGGCCTGAGCCAATACTCGAGCTTGACGGACCATCTCTCCTGAGAAGAGCCATTGTGTATTAAAGAGTTACAATTCGGAGAGGTGAGGGGCAAGTGAGACAGATGAGAAAAATTGAAGGCAAGTGGACAAATACAGAAGTCATACTAATGACAGACTGCTCTGACCCCTCCTGGTGGAGTGGTTTTCTTTATGAGTAGGTTTAAATTACATCAGTTATAACACGTGTACTACTATAATATGTAGCCCTACAAATTATCATTAGGAAGTGTTAAAGTACCAAGATGCACCAACAAAAGCAAATGCAAAGAATGCTTCAACAAACTAAACAATCCTGATGTAAACTACTGACTTGGGAGTAATTTATGGGAAGTTACATTTTGTTCATTTTCAGGAGTCCAGTGATGGACTCGGGGTCGGCCCAGGGTGTACCTAGGCTCAGCTGGGACAGAGTAAAGCCCCCCCACCCCACCCCACAACTCGTAGCTGAGAGGTTAAAAAATGATTGGATGGTTGCTTGTTTATAAGAAACCTCTACTGTGTACTTTCAGATCTCTTTTTTGCAAATACTTCCAAGTTTATTGTAATAAACAATTTGGATAACAACATTTAAAATCTCTTTAACCACTTGCAATATTAGTCAAATTATGTTCAACAACTGCTTTCTTCAGTACAGATTATTGATAATGATACAATGCTAGCAAACATCAGTGATGCAGATAAACAGCATTGATTTTTTAGTTTGATATTATTCAATTTTCTATCTATGAGCCAAAGTTAAAGAGCCCCATCAGACATTTTTAAGCTTAAATAAAAATGCAATGCTTTGAAAAATTATGTTGTCTGATGTGGTTTTGTTTTACTACTACAAAGAGGACTCCTAATACATTACTGTAAGATGTGTATTTGAGATGTAAGCAGCCTGACGGGTGAAGATCAGCTTTGAAACTAGATGAAATACTGCTTGCAGGCACATGTTTTCAGGTGAGCTCAGAGAAACGTTCAGATGAAGCTGATAAAATCCCTCTGGTGAAAAAGTAGAAAGCGTGAAGCCCAACAGATGTAACACTGACCAAAACACTTTTTTTGAGGGAGACGTTAAACCTAATAAGATATAAGATTAGATGAGATAAGATATAAGATTTTTAAGCTGTATGATTGTGCATGCACTTGTATTGCCACGGTTTAATACATAAGTAATGATTTTTAACACCTTTACAGTTATAACAGCTTCAACTCTTCTGGGAAGGCTTTCCACAAGGTCTAGGAGTGTGTTTATGGGAATTTTTGGCCATTCTTCCAGAAGCGCATTTGTGAGGTCAGACGCTGATGTTGCACAGGAAGGCCTGCCTCGCAGTCTCCGCTCCAATTCATCCCAAAGCTGTTCTGTCAGGTTGAGGTCAGGACTCTGTGCAGGTCAGTCAAGTTCTTCCTCACCAAACTCACTCATCCATGTCTTTATGGACCTTGCTTTGTGCACTGGTGCGAAGTCATGTTGGGCCATCCCCAAACTGTTCCCACAAAGTTGGGAGCATAAAATTGTCCAAAACGTCTTGGTATGCTAAAGAATTAAGAGTTCCTTTCACTGGAACTAAGGGATCAAGCCCAACTCCTGAAAAACAACCCTAAACCATACCCCCCCCCCCAGCCAAACTTTAC
Source organism: Pterophyllum scalare (assembly GCA_024447675.2). Classification (NCBI taxonomy): domain Eukaryota; kingdom Metazoa; phylum Chordata; class Actinopteri; order Cichliformes; family Cichlidae; genus Pterophyllum; species Pterophyllum scalare. The sequence continues at coordinate 7,207 of JAMQGT020005590.1, forward strand.
ACTTGGCACAAAACAGTCAGACAACCTGCAAACTCAGACTTGTCCATTTGATTGCCAGATGGAGATGGGTGATTTGTCACTCCAGAGAACACATTTCCACTGCTCTAGAGTCCATTGGCAGCATGCTGTACACTACTGCATCTGACGCGTTGCACTGACTTGGCAGCCACTTGACCATGGAAACCCATGAAGTTCTCTACAAAGTTGGCGACCTTAGCCTGCGCTGACCCAACTCTGTCATTTTAAGTGGCCTACCACTTCGTGGCTAGGTTGCTGTCCTTCCCAATCGCTACCACTTTGTTATAATGCCACTAACAGTTGACTGTGGAATATTTATATTTAAATTTCATGACTGGACTTGTTGCACTGGTGGCATCCCCTCACCACACTGGAATTCACTGAGCTCCTGAGAGCGACCCATTCTTTCACAAATGTTTGTAGAAGCAGTCTCCATGCCCAGGTGGCTTGGTTTTATACACCTGTGGTCATGGAAGTGATTGGAACACCTGAATTCAATGATTTGTATGGGTAAGCGAATACTTTTGGCAATACAATCTGTGTGCGTGTGTGTGTGTGTGTGAGTGAGGAGAGAGAGAGAGAGAGTGAGAAAGCAAATACAGCACACCCCAAAAGCTATTTTCCGATAAGCCTCTATAATTCATATGATTGCATTAGGTGATCCTTCAACTTGACACTACTGAGGGAGTGACTCTTTATTTTCTTCACACTTTATCTTTTTTTATACCAGGTGTGACATAACATAACATACTGCATACTGTCTTTGACACCAGTTCAAAGGTGGTATATTCTGTCTGGTTTCTTTTATTTAGCTCTCAGAAGAATAAACAGCAATTTCTACTGTCAGGCCTATCACTTTGTCAGAGCTGACCTCTAGGCCCTGACATTCTCAGTGCATCTATATCTATCTACTGGTCTTTTCTACTGTCAGACTTGTTAACATCACTGTCAGCTTTTCTCTGTGGATTCACAACGCCTGACAGGAGTCCATTCAAACCCACTATCATGTCAGTCTGTCAGAGGAGAAGACAGGATGAGGCGTTTACAGATCCACAGAAAAGCGTCAACTCAGGCACTGAAAACCTTAGAGATGTGGTAAACCAGTTTTCATAAGATATGCACCCAAAGTCACACTTTCTATGTATTTTTCTAGTCAAAGTCAAACTTCTTAGAATAACAGGTTGAATTTTATATTATTAGCTCCACAGTGGGCTGTGGTGAGTACTCATATACTTATGGCTGGTTTTTGTGATGCTTCAGGCAGATTCAGGTAAAGCCAGCATTAGGACTGATAGGTCAAAAAGTGTTGATTTCAGAATTGGACAGTTTAGATGACACTTAATATCTTTGCTTATAACCCAATGAATACTTTTTTTATTGTTTAGTTAGTCTTTTATTTTTTTCCAGATTGATGAGAATCATTTTCATGTTAACTATGTATTTGCAGGTGGAAACTTTGCAACTGTCTCAGTTTTGCATGTTAACATGCTGAGTTTTCCAAATGAGCAGAATTGAGACTGACTGGAGTGTCAGATGATCTGGTTGCCACACCAGCTCATCTGCCTCCATCCTCTTTTGTCACAACAATCCTCCTCATGTCCTCTTTCACTACATCCATGAATCTTCTGTGGGCTTCCTCTTTTCCTCCTGCCTGGCAGCTCCATCTTTAACATAATTTCTCTAGCGTATCTGCTATCCCTTCTCTGCACATCCAAACCATCTCAGCCTTGCCTCTGAGTTTGTCTCCACACCTCTCGACCTGAGCTGTCTCTGTGGTATACTCACTTCTAATCTTATCCATCTTGGTCACTCCCAAGAAAATCTTAGCATCCTTAACTGTGCCTCCTGTCTTTTTGTCAGTGTTGCTGTCTCCAAACCTTAATCTTAGCAGTTATCACTACCGTCTTGTAAACCTTCCCTTTCACTCTTGCTGCTATCCCTCTGTCACAAATTACCCCTGAATCTCGTCTCCACCCACTCCACCCTGCCTGCATTCTCTGCTTCTTCTCTCTTGTGCAGTGCCCATTGTGATTCATTGATGGTTGACCCCATGTATTTAAACTCATCCACCTTCACTACTTTTACTCCTTGCTCTTCACCTTTCTCCCTCTCATTCACACACACATATTCTGTCTTGCTTCTGTTCACTTTAATTCCTCTTCTATCCACAGCATACCTACACCTTTCCAGGCTCTCTTCAACCTGCTCCTTACTCACTAGAGATCACAATGTCATCTGCAAACATCATAGTCTACGGAGACTCCTGCCTGACCTCATCTGTCATCCTGTCCATCACCACTGCAAACAAGAAGGGGCTCAGAATCAATCCCTGATGTAATCCCACTGCCACCTTGGACTCATCTGTCACACCTACTGCACACCTCACCACTGTCTCCTAATACTTGTCCTGCACTGCACTTACATATTTGTCTACCACTCCCGACTTCTTCATATAGTACCACATTTCCTCTCTTGGCACCTTATCATTTACTTTCAAAAACACGCCAGCTAGGCTAAAAAGTGAATCCACACAAAAAAATAGCTGGTGGTGCTTTCATATCAATTGTGCTTTACAACTGAAAAAGTAGTTTTCACTTAAATTACAACGAGCATTTTCATTAACATAAGTACTGTAGATAATTAATCATAATGCTCAGCATATTTCAGATTTTATTATGCACTTTATATCAGAAACAGTACTGGAAAATTCTCCTCTACTGGACTCACCTGCATCTCCCATTGAGCTAAAAATGCTCTCAGTGACAGTCATAATGGTGTCTGTTGCCTGGTCGTAGCGCCCAATTGGTTCTCCCCTTGAGGTGTACTGACGAACATGTTGAAGGAGATCTCCTAGAGCCTGACTAACCACGCTGGCTGCTGCGCTCACCTTTAATACAAGAGATGCACATCATCATTGGGCTTCTTCAGCTGCATCATTCCCTACTTATTATTCCATCAGACTGCAAAAGGTTCATTGCAACACTGATCTCAACTAAACCAAACTCACCTGCTTGAGAAGCTCGCCGTCTTCTGTGGCTGAAAGGCAGGCTTGGACGCAGCTTTCCACTGAGCGGTCAACCAACTTTCCAGCTTCGATTAACTGCTCCTGGCAAACTGGAGAACTGATGGTTGGACTTACCACCTACAAGGCGAACAGGTTTAAAGCAAAGGATGCAAATAAAAAATATGTAATTCCCTCTCTTGTGTGAGAAATATAACAAAAACAAAAATAATCAAAATATGGAAGATCAAGTTTTCTGTTTAAATAATGAATGGGAAAAAAATGCACTATTTTTCTTGTGACTCAAATACAAACAGGAACCTTACTCATGCTGAAATGTGCTGTTTTAACACTCTTTCATCATTAATTCAAAAGAAAAAAGAAATCAAAGCCAAAAGAGAAAACAGAAATTTAAAAAGACTTCAGCGTACGGCTCTCATCATGCTGCTAAGAAGAGAGGTGAGGATTTGCTTTGTAAATGCAACTATTCAGATTAGGAGCCAGGAGGGCATTTAAACTAATTAGAGACATGTGAGTTGTACAATTACAGATGCACGAATATGATAAGGGCACAGGGTATTTATCAGAGCCTTGGTGTATACAGATTTTTTTTCACTCCATAAAAATGAATGTTTGAGCTGCAGAAAAATTATAGGTTACTCTAATATTTGAAGAAATAATTTTCTCTTTATTAAATTTACAGCAACGTTTACTTGATTAAACAGCAAAGAGGAAACCAAATGCAGTCGTTCCCAAGTGGTTTCTTTGTAACACTAAAAGTCTAATATTCACATCCAAGACAAAATAAATTTAAAAAAAAAAACTTATACAAGCAGAACACATACACACACACACAAAAAAAATAGTGCTATGATGTGAGCTATTTAGTATAATGAGTAGAGCTAATTATATTTGCCAATATTAGCCCATCACAGATATAGCATATGAGTTCATGTGTTTGTGGCTATGAAAACATCTGACAGAAAATAATGCAGAATAATTTAGAAACGGTGCCAATATGTTGGTTGCGCAGCAGAGCAGCAATAATCTCAGCACATGTAGCAGAGCAGTATCACAGCTGAGGAGATGGCAGGCAAACGTCACACAGTGTCTTCACCTTAAGTTACTACCTTCTAAAATAAATATTAAAGAATATTGATGGATCTTTTTTCCTATAATACACAAAATCTCTCCATCTGTCCCTGAACTCCTCTACACGATCAGGAGTAGAACATCTTAGGTCCTTGAAGGTTCTTATCTACACTGCATATAATTACATCACCATAATGTCTAGCAACTAAAAATGACCCATTTCTAGCGTTTATGCATCTATAACAACTTATAAAAGCATTGTATTGTTTGAATTTTGCGATAACATCTCTTTTATCCACAGGACCTGAGCATTACAGGGTATCCACAAAAATGGTCTAATTACTATATTTTGCCACATTGTCTCATCATGTATATCAGTTTGTCAACAGACCAAATAATACTGTAGCATGGGCATACACTGGCATATTAAAATCTGAATTTTGTTACCTAAATTGGCATGGTGCAGAAACACCTGTGCCTAGAAGGCTCTCCCTGAAAATGATTCAACATTTCCACGTGATGTGATGACCATCATGTTACTCATTTTATCCTTTTCCTCGCAAACTGCATAGCTACTGTCAGCTGACAGAAGTGGAGTATTGAATGTCTGTTGGTTTGGTACAATATTATTAATACTGGATGTAAAATAAAATTTTTCCCAGGTGTGTCACGACACTGTGTTTTAGGAGGGCACAGTGAAGAGTGAAGGAGAGACAGGTGAGTCAATTTACACATACAAAAACAGACTGAAGAAGTTAGTGAACTAGAGGTCTAAAGAAGAAAAAAGAGACAAGAAAACATAATTAATACAGTTTCAGTTGTTGAGCTGATATCTAGCCACTTATGGTCACTAATTAGGGTAGGATGAATTATTCTGTGAATGATGCGCTTCCAGCGCCTACATTAATTCTCTGCAGAGTGTAAGTGGGAAATAAACTAACCAGTCTCTCTTTTTCCATGTTTGGTCCACATAGTTTGCAGTGTTAACTTAACATGGATTATCATCAGTGTCATGGGGGGATGATGGAACTATGGAAAAGATCTTCCAAACTTCACTTAAAATTTAATTTGGTTTAGGAAAACAGCAGGAGTTAGGTATGGGATTTAGTATGACATTCCTGTGATTATTTTCCCTGCGTCTAGTTTATGGAGTACGTGCAGGAATGCTAAAATAATGGATGATATTTCAGATTTTTGTTTTTATTCCCTAAAAGTCAAATTAGTATCAGGCAACAGTGACTCATACTTGTGAGGACTGGTAAATGAGCAGGACTCTTCACTTTCATTACGTATCATGTCCAGCAAAGCATGTTCTTGTACCTTGGCACATGCCACCAGCTGGGAGGTGGACAGGGCACACTGCGTGGCGGCAGCAATGACACGGTTCTGTAGGACGGTGTCCTCTGCTACCTGGGCCACATTCTTAGCCTTCAGCACCAACATGGCTGCTGCATTGGCCACTGCTTTGGCCAGATTCATCAGGACATCCTGCAAAGACAAGCGACAAGGATAGAAAAAAAAAATCAAAAAAAATAAATAAATCACACAATCCATCTCATTTGTAACACTATATACCTGCACACACATAACATTTGACATAATTCCCATGAACAAATGGAAAAAAAACATTGCATAAGTGGCATCACATATATAGTACAGTTGAATGTATAAATCAGTAACATAATAAAACAAATTAGTCCAGGATTGTGTGGAGTTGTGACTAAATAAATCTCAAAACTTCAGCCTCAAACAATCCAATTAAAACACACTTAGCCACTGCTCATCTATTCAACTCATTAATGAATTGCTGTAAAATATAAATAAATAAATAATATAGTGTGTGACGTAAGGCAGGCTAAAGAAAAGCATCATTGTTTCTAGATTAAAAGCTAGGAAATCCTCCAATTTAAACCAAAACTGTAGCTAAAATATGGAGCAATATATATTCTGCCCTGGATACAAGGTGATTTTGATTAAGTGAGTGGCAGTTCCAGAGCATTGACTTTTCTCTGAATGCAGTGAGGTGATAAATGGCTGCAGTCTTACCTGGAACCTCTCGTCTGTCTCGTTCTCTCCAATCTGGCGCAGGAGGTCTCCGCTGGCCTGACCAATGCTGCCTGCTGCTGTCAGCACAGTCTGTCTTGGCTGTAGAAAGCACACATACAGAAAACCAACAGGATGTGAAACTGCATTTAAACACCCGGCACCATTTTATATCTTGAAATATGTGTCATATAGATCGTTCTATCAGTGGGATTAGAGTTTGCTTGGCAGATTGTTTTGAATATAATGGCAGCAAATCCTCAGAGACAAACTACACCTTTATCTAAACTCAGGTCTACGCCTCACCTTTCCAACTATAGTTGTGGTTAAAAGTTTGCATCCACCTATCATGGGCATGAATGCCATGGTAATTTGGGGCTTTTAATGATTTCTTGGAACTGTTCTTTTTCCAGGGTGGAATGACTGCACAGCATACAACTTTAGTTACTTTAAGAAAAGAAGAATTTCATCCACAAGTTTGATTTTATTTTGGATTTTCTCTAATCCACACTAGGTCAAAATTATACATACAGACTCAATTCTGCCAACAGAAGTGGTCAAATATCCAGCCAGAATTATGCCAGAAGCTTGTTGATGGCTACAAAAAAAGTCTACTCAAGGTACAACTTGTTAAGGGACATTTAACCAAATATTAGTGGGGCTGTACTGTATGTATGTATTTGATAAGTTTGACCCTGTGTGGATTAGGAAAATTTCAAATAAATTCAAACTTTTACACTCAATTGTTGCTTTTTAAGTCATTAAAGATGCATACTGTGCAATCATTCCAGCCTGGAAAAAGAACTCATTAAAAGCCCCAAATTACTATAACATTCATGCCCATGTATGTAAACCTTTAACCAAAAAACTGTATCACCAACACACAGCTTTGTAAAGCTTAAAAGTTTTCCCAAACAAAGACATGCAAGTTACAGGTTAAACACTGTACATTGCATTGTGAAAACGAGAACAGCACACTTTTAATAGACCTGCCATCTTGGTGAGAACATGGAAGTCCTGTAAACTAAGTAGATGCAGGCTAAAATGATGTTTGGATAAAGACAGAAGGAGCCCATCAACTCAGCTTCTTTATTCAGATTACCCACAAAAATTTAGTTAGTTAAAGCTGCCAAGCAGTAAAAAATATCAATATAATTTGGTTAGTTAAACACCAAGAGAGAAAATAGATTAATAAGAGACTATACATTGTCTCATGTTAGAGCTGCTCTGTGACAAATTTGATTAGCTTGTTATGTTGTCCATTTGGACTGAGCAAAAAAGTTGTGCAGGCACATACACACAAAATCTGGCATTTAAAGGAGTACAAATAGTCAGAAGTTTGCTTGGCACTTGGAATCCTGAGTGAGGACTCACTTTCACACATTCTCCATTATCAGCAATACGAGAATGAGTCAAGTAAATCAGACATAACACA